>JAXRKP010003383.1:0-15178 GCA_037039925.1 Doris montereyensis | reverse complement strand
AATAAAAACAAACAAAAAAGCTTAAGATACGCGTTCAGGAAAGAGTGTAAGAAAGTTGAACGCGGAAAAGTTTCCGGTGCTGGAACTCAAGACATCTACACACCAAGACTGTGGTATTATGAAGAGCTTTTGTTCCTCAAAGACCATGTTACTCCGCGGTCAGCTGTGTCCAACATCGCTCAATCACTGCCTGCTTCCATCGGCTACAATGATGCCACATTTGAGGTAAATAATTAATAATGTCACAGTAATTGTATTTTTTTCTCTCTGTATCTGCCTGCCTGTCTGCATGTCTATCTATTTGTCTGTCAGTCTGTCTGTCATTATCTATCTATCTATCCTATCTATCTGTCTATATGTCTTGCATCTAACTATCTATCCATCTATCGATCTGTCTCTCTCTCTCTCTCTCTCTCTCTCTCTCTCTCTCTCTCTCTCTCTCTCTCTCTCTCTCTCTCTCTCTCTCTCTCTCTCTCTCTCTCTCTCTCTCTCTCTCTCTCTCTCTCTCCTCTCTCTCTCTCTCTCTCTCTCTCTCTCTCTCTCTCTCTCTCTCTACCTATCTATCTATTTATCTATATATCTATCTATCTTTCATTTCCTCCTCGCCCCTCGCCCCCTGTCCACAATTTCTGTGTCTCCATTCTCTCTAGTAACTTCTTGGTATGAGACTGGTTTGTTACTGAATCATTTCCCTACCACTACCAAAGTAGACATCGATTTTAAATTAAGTGGAAAGAGGCAATTTGAACTCAATTCAATTAAACTCAAATCGAAATTCTTTATTTTCTTTCTGGGGAAAAAAAATTTTTCTTGTCAACGAAAGGGCATGCGATAATATTGAAAATAATTCAGGTAGATAGAAGATGTAATTTAATATGTGATTATTGTGATGTTACTTATGTTATTACAAGCAATCATTCCTTCAATCGTCATTCATTCTTCACAATTCCAATTAGACATTCATCTATTCACTATTTCGGTCAATTGTTTGCTTATTCATGCATTCATTCCAATTTATTTTTCAATAGCACTTGCTTATCAATTATTCCATTCCCTTATTATACGAATACAAGTTATTTACATGCAAGGAAAATCATTAAGTAAGGATTTCCATTTCTTATGAAGGATGGATTCAAACACATCAAGAGTCGGGAAGAAGTTCGACCTGTAACATCTGCGCTCCCGCACATCGTACTGATGATGTAGAAATCTGTCTTGCCAGTGTACACTCCCATTGCTATTAATGTAACCCATAAACATGTTTCTCGTTCTTTTAGCCGCATCGGAAGCATTTCTGTTTTGTCCTCTTGCAAGCGAAGCAATATTTGTATCTTTGGTGCGGAGACCATCTTGTATTTCATGTGTGTTAGGATTCTCAGCATCAATTGACCCTTGTGGTGTGTATTTTTCAGATGTAGTCCTTCTCAAATAGTTGTGAAAAACACAGCATGCCATTACGACATTTTCAATATTGTTTGGTTGGAGGTTTATTCGTGATTTTAAGAGACCAAATCTGGAAACTAATTGCCAAATGTGTTTACTATGACCCGTCATGCTCTGTAACTAATTAAAGATTATTATTTCATCGGTCAGTATCTTGGTATTGAAAGGTTTCAAAAAGTCCTCCCTCAATGTAAATGCCCCATCGGAAATTTAAAAAAAACATATGGTAAACTATTGGCCAATGGGGGATGGAAGGTGTAGTTTGTCACTTGTCAGAAGTTGATAAAACTCTTTACAGCGTATAACACCACCATCTGAGACACGACCGTTGGTTCCAAAATGCACATAGATGAATTCGTAGTTAGCGTTTGCAATAGCCATAAGAACCTTTGTAATTGTAAAAGTAGGATCCAGACCCAGGAGGCGGAGATATGGCCACGTTTACCGTCAACAGCCCCGAGACAGTTCGGAAATTGCCACTTGTCTTCAAATGTCTGTGCAATATTTAGCCATTCAGGAACTGTTGCTGGGAACTGGAGAAGAGAAGGAAAAGTCACTTCAAAAGAATGCATTGATGTATCAATGACTTGCGACAAAATAGATCGATGAAAATGTAAAAATAATCGAAGCTCATTAATGTCATCACGATACATTGTATTATTTTATGTATTTTCTTTGGTTTCTTCAACAGGACTCCATTGCCAACTCTGATGCGGAGACTTAAAATACAGAGAGCATTGAGATAGGGACTAGGGTCACCACAATCACCCTCCTCAATCATCCATCAACCAACCCAATCACCTTCCTCAATCACCCATCAACCAACTCAGGAAGTAAGGAAGAACACAAGGAAAAGAAAAGGCCCAGAGGACGAGCTTTTCACAATTGCTTGTGACACATCAAAGAATACCTCCAAGGCAGACATGACATTTTTGGACAGCATGTGGCTAGTACCATTAAGGAAATGTCGAAGCAGCAACAGATTTATTCTGAGAAAATAATTTCAGGTGTGCTGTTTGAAGGTCGCCTACGGAATCTGTCAAGAGCTAGCCATTTTGACAATGGTTTCAATCCGTCTGGTTTTCAGCAAGGGACCACTGTAGCCTACACAGGGTACACAGCAACTCCAATGAGCTACTCAACTTATGTAGTGTAACCTGATCCGCAACAGACGTACAATATTTAGATCTTGTTCTCCAGCCAATCGTTATTTCCAACTGAGGTTTCTTTCAATTACTTTTTATGTTTTCTTTGTTTTCATGCTTCATTGGTACGCTTCGTTATGATCACAGATGTGGGATTTTCTCATGTTATTTTTCTTCAAGTTTGTACATTCCGTTTTCAGTTACATTCACTTACATGCTTTTGTTTTTTCCCCAAAATAATAAAATTGCCGTGAATCCGATAGTCTACATGTTCAAAAATTATTATTCATACATTGAAGTCCTAGTAAGTATCGGTTAAACTTTGTCTGTGGCCAAAAAATGCTGCAAATTACAACACCCTAGTTTTTTTTGCCCGAACCATGATGTGAAATATAATTAACCATATCAATTACGAGTTTGTTCACCCACACATTTTGTAATGAAGAATTAAAGTTGAAATGGAGAGGTTCCGATCTTGTTTGCAAGGATGGCTATCACCATAGCTTCCTTTACTTCTTTAGAAATTTTGCACAGTCGTCAGAATTTTAGCATATTTTTTATCTTGATACAGAAATAGGTCATGTTTCGCTTTTTGCGACTATTCCTATAATTTCAAGAGCACATTCACGAAAATTTAATCCATGTTTTCGGCCATAAATAGCAATGACTGTGTCGCATTTTTATTCTTTTAAGTCTTATTTTGACGAAGTTTTAAGGTTTTTCAGAGAGCGTTTTTTGTGTCACCACGTACATGTGAGAATGCGCATCATAAATGTAAACATGCAAAACTAGGAATAGCTTCTTACCTTTAGGTAATCCTTTGCTAGAAACTGATAAATCGCTCTGCATGTTTCTGGAATTATTCTTCCTAAAGCTTGTGGCGAAATACACGTACTGAAGTTCAGATCTTCATATGTTCTACCAGTCCACCAGATGCCTAAAAGTTGCCGGCAGCCTTTGATGGGGTGATATTGCCTGTCGCATCTTTGTGTCCTGTTTTTCTATAAGGGGACCAACTATCTGAAGCAAATGATGATATGTGTCCTCGTCCATACGTAAATAATTTTTATAATCCACAGAGTATAATGTCAGTTCTTTTAGAAGGTGCGTGTGAGTACTGTGAGTGAATTTGTCCCGCCGAAGAAGCCATTGTTTGCACCATAATGATTTTTTTCGCCTTTTTTTTCTTTAGAAAAACACTCAAAACTATACTGGCTGCAGCAACTTCACTTTGGGTGGAAGCCATTTTGATAATGTGCTGGCCTGTATAGTGTGTGGGTACAAATGATATCGTAGTCGTAGTGAGTGGCCCGCTTTAGAGGAGCTCTTCGTGTTGTAATGGGCGGGCACACATGTACATCTTTCACTACTTTCAGATTTCCTCTGATTTCAGATTATTTGTTCATTTTCTTCCCTTTTTTATACTAAATTAGTAAAATACTTTTATGTTCGCTGTTATGAATAGGTGAGATGGTTTAGCACAACAGGGTGAAATTCCCGACTCCAGGCCCATCACCGATTTTTATACTAATCATAAGCGGAAGCACGCTGCATTATTTTGACTTTCACGACGAACTACAATTTCCACACTGATCCGTGAGCCCTACTACTCACACGAGAAGGTTTCAGATTTAAAGATCGGAACCTTCTTCTTCTTTCAAATATTTCAGATTTTTTAGTCTGAAATCTACTAACGCATTTATTTGTGGTTTTTGCAGGATGCATTTAGACAATGTTGAGATTATGAGATGCCTGACTTACCTCTCTGTAGTCGTACCGTTCAGTTGTGAATGCGACCTGCGGTCGACGATTTTTCCTTTTCCTTCAGGAAAATCGAAGCGAAGTCTTTTAAATTCCTATTGCGTTATTTGCGATTCATGTTATAATAATCATATTTGTGAGTTATTGTGATTTAATAGTCTAATCTAGATCTAGAGCCAGACAAGATTAAGATCGATCTGCTTGAGTGAAGTGACCTAGATTCTTTTATCTGTAAGATCTAGATCTAGATTTTTATTATGACAGCTTGACACTATTGACAGCCCTAGATCTAAGCCGTATCTTTCCCTAGGCCATAGCTTTAGTTAGTTTATCAGCGTATAAATAGATCTAGCTTGTTAACAGATTTAAATTATTTCGGCGTTCCAAAGAATTTGAGATCTAGATTCTCGTCGGATAGAGAAATCTTGAAAATATGCGCACATGTTGATCTAGATTCTTCTCAAAGAAAGTAGTTATGGAGAGAGGCAAAAACACTCCTACCAGCTAACCGAATTCAAAGTCCCAAGTGACTGTGTTAGCCAGTCACTCGGCATCAGGACAGTTCCTTCCAGTACTTCCACCCCTATAATATATCCCTATAAGAGGCAACCATCACAAAATCTGTTTGAGTGGTTCCCTGAAGCCCACTTTCAATTATCAGACTCTATCTTCCATACCTGGCTGAGAGATATTTTCATCCCAGGTATGGAAGGGGAGGAAAAGGCCAGTTTTGTTGGTGGTGGACGGGCATTGTTTCACGGGTGCACTGATAGAAACGCTGACACTGTGCGCCGATGATGGCATTATTATATACTGTTTGAAAGCCCATTCATCCCACCTTATTATTCAACCTTAGATCAGGCATTTTTCGGCGCCATCAAGCCAGCTTGGGAAAGGTCTTCCCGTGGCTTTCTTTTTTGATTCAGGCGAGAATGTGAGTTGAGAACCTTTGCCTCTGTTTCAAAAAGGCTTGGGACTCAACTGCAACTATAGACATTGCCCAGAAAGGTCTCAGTGCCAGTGACATCTATCCCTTCAATTCCACAAAAATCTTATCCTCTGACAAGCTTGCTCCTAGTCTCTTGATCACAGATGGGAATGCAGAGTTAGGGAGCACATCATCATCAACCACCGTTTCTGCTTCTAACATAGTAACAATCAATCCACCTCTGCATTCTCCAAGCAGTTATCAAGTTTCAGGGACCTACAGATAAATGCTCCTCATTGGCGAGGATTAGTAATACTAATAGTACAAGGAGTTTATTGGCTGCTATGAAGCAGGAACGAGCAATGCAATATGTTGATTATGATGTCTTCTAACCTGCTGGTTGTCTTTTCTCCTGTTCCTCTTCTTTCTGCACCATCATCCTGCTCTGGTGACCATCTACTTTGACTTGGACCATTTCTGTAGTCCTACCTCTGAGTCAGTGAGGTCCAATCCTTCCATTTCTTCCCAACCAGGCTGTTCCTCATCATCTGTTCAATTTGAACCTTCCACTTCCCGATCCTCCTCCTCCTACACCTATCATTATCAATGTCAACGCTGCTCAGTACAGTTCAGCATGTTTTTTACCCCAAACTTTCACTTCCATTACTGAATGTCTTGAAACTTCCCCTTTTCAAAAAATCTACATGTAAATCACAAAGACCACAAAAAGGCATCCATGTCTATGGCACTTAGTGGCAATGAATGGATTGAGATGCTAAGACGAAAAGAAGAGGAAAAAAGGAAGCGGCTTCGTGTGAAAGAACAAAAGAAGAAGGAAAGGGAAGAGACTAAGACGAAGAAGGCAAAAGAAAAGGAAAAGAGAAGAGGAAAAGGGAAAAAACAAGGAGAAAGATGAGGATGCAAAGAAGAAGAGAAAGGAGGTGAAGCTGCATTGAAAAAGCTTTGGAAGGAATTAGAGAAGAGAAGAAGAGTAGATGAAGAAAGTGACATTGAAAGCGAATGTGGTGGTGATGAACATGTTCCTTTTGATGATGAGAGGAGGTGGAGGGTGTCGGAATAATGGAGATGGATTGTACTTGTTGTGGTCCAGTGTGAGGTATGATAGCTGGTGGCATGCAACATGTAGAATAAAAAAAGAAGTAGCTGGGAAGACTGGGCAGGAGTTGAGAGAATACATTTTATTTGTGACAGTTCTGGTGCCCATCATTTAACTTCATGATACAAATATCTTACAACCTCTCTTATTTTTAATGTATTTTTTCTTTGTTAATGTTATTGTTAATCTAAATCTAAGTCAAAGAAATTATGAATGTTGCTAATCATTGTTATTATAATTTTCTAATGACATATTTTACCCCTGATCCCTGACATTGAGGTCAAATTGACGCCCATATGCATTTATTGAGAAAAAATACAACTGGGTCAATTTGACCCGGACACTTTATATAGAAGTAGAAGATGAATATTTTTTTCTTATACAGATTCTTTTACATTGTAATTGTAATATTGGATGACACAGTGGTCGACTACAGCATCACCAAGCAAGCATCGTTAAGATCCTCAAAAACAGAATTCCTTTTACAAACGGGTTGTTTCACCAGCTTTGACGCTTTCCTCATATTTGTTAATGACCAAAATAATAGAGAATCGTGGACAACACAAACATTGAAATTGAAGGTGCAAAGGCAAAGGGCTCTGGGTGGAAGAACACAGACACTGAGACAGTGATGAAATAAGCCTTCATCGTTTGCCTTCTTCATTGTGGTGCTTACGTCAAAACAACTTGTCATTGTCAGTTGGGATTAATGAGATGCTTTTTAGTCAGTAGATGAAATTCCCAAGTGAGAGTAACGTTTGGGATGCACCGGTTCAGTAACCTTTTGAACCATCTTCGTTTCGACGACAAGGCAACAAGATTGAAGAGCGGCGTGCAGAGATTGTTTACCCATCCGTGATGTTTGGAATTCATTTCACAACTACCTGGCCAAATATTATGTCCCAAGCCAAAACATTACAATTGATGAACAATTGGCTCCATTCCCGAGGCCACTGTAGTTTTTGTTAGCTATATACCATCAAATATTCAAAGCCTGATAAATAATAATAGAACGTAGCATCAAAATTTTCCGGGCACGCGATGCTTCAAATAACTATCCATTGAGAGCTTTACCTTATCTTGGGAGAGATACCACAAGCGCCAAACCAAATTGAAAGCCAGAGCGTCGCGCGATGTGAAGTCAGTTTATTGACTGATGATTTTTCATGGATCGGGACGCAACATAACAAGTGTTAACTACTTCACTGATCTGAAATTGGCAGAAAGCCTCGTCAAGAAAAAAACTCACAACAGTAGGAACAGTCAAGAAGAAACAAAACCTTTCTTCCAAAGGAGTTTGAAGAGAAGGCCCTCCCCTACTTGGGGAATCAAAATTTCTATTTAGGAAAAGAAAGTGTGCTAGTACTCCTACCAAACAAAACGCAAAAAAAAATGTACTGCTTCTAAGCACAATGCACAACAAGGGTGATGTGTGTAGTGAGAGCCAGAATAAAAACCAGAAATCGTCCTCACTTATAACAAGACAAGGAGGTGTTGATAATGGACCGAGATGGCACACGCCTTCACAACGAAAACAAGAAAGACCAAAAGGTGGCCTCTTGTGATATTTTTCAACATACTGGACTTGTTATCAATTGCTGTCCTGATTGTGTTCAGAATGAAGTATCCCTTGGACACTATGTCTCATGAAGACAACCGACAAAAAGTTCAACATGGACATTGGCCGATCGCACTGCGGTGCCAGTGCCACAGATTATCCGTCGATCAACAGTCCCACCGTTGCAAAAATAGGTGCAAAACAACATCACAGTCACAGCGGTATTGGACACCTTGAGGCCTTCTGCCATCGAAGCTGTTTCAAACCCACCTGCAAAGAAAGCAAAACTTGACGGAAAACGGAGGAGGTTTGCCAAATGTCCGGCAAAGAAAGACAAAAAGACAAGAACAACTTGCAGTTGCACTAGTTGCAGCAAATGTTCTTCCTGTATTTGCCCAGAGCATTCCGTGATTTGCTGTCAGAACTGTGCATAGATAGATGCTGAAGAAGACAGTCAAGTTTTGTGCAATCTTACTGTTAGAAAGGAATTAGATAAAAAGATTGCATAGATTATGTGTCTTGGGTGTGTGTGCGTGTGTGGATTTTGATGTCATGTATGTAACATGGAAAAGATAAATTGTCACACTGTTATTTCTGATCATATCGTTATAAAGCTGTTATTATTTTCAAGAGAACTTATTAAATGTGAAAACAAAATAACTAAGCTTGAAAATCTCATTTCTTTGTTGAATTTACTAAATAAATGTATACGGGTCAATATGACTTCAACCCCCCATAAATTCCACATTTTTCATTAAAATCAAAATCAGGTCTAGTATACCGTTTACCTTGATGATCTTGATGATTACATGAAATTTGACTTTAAAATGTTAATTATCCCCCGAGTTATTGAGTATGAAAATGAAAGATCCAAATGGGTCGATTTGATCCAGTCGTCACGGAAAGGGTTAAAGTTGACTGCTATGAATGTGATTTTTTTTTTAACCTTCTGACCTTCTGATAAAGGGATTTTGTTAATGAATGAAAACATGTCTTAAGTTCACATAATTGTTTTATTCATTTATTTCTTCTATTTATATAATGAAGAATGAGAGGGTGGTGGCACTGACCATACCAAAGTGGACTCAGTCACCAACCCTGGTGGTAGTGGCAGTCAGTAGTAGTATTAGTATTAGTAACCCCAGTGGATGCATTCACCAGAAAGGTGGATGCGTCACCAGACCCCAGTGGACGCATGAAAACACAATATAAAATGAAGTTAATCAATCATACTCATACTGAGATGCAACTGAAGTTTGGTGATGCGTCAACTTTTGCCGGTCATGTCAATTGTTTCAAAATTTTGATAGATCCGAAAATAAATGAATTATGGCTTTGTGAGGCCTTATACTTATAAGTTATAATGGACGCACATCTGACCTTACTCTACTTCTAGTCTAGATTTAGATTCTATTTCTAGACAGACAGGCTATTTTATGATAGATCTGGATTCAATCTAGTACGATCTATATAAGATATATCTAGATCTAAGTCTGATTGTTATCTAGAGGCTTATATTAGAAACTACGAGACTAGCTTTAGATTACTAGGTCTAGAATTTGTCGCACCCATTTTCTTCAATAACTTGGTCCTCTGCCCAACACCTATAAACGGTATATTGATGATGGGTTTGGTATTACGACGATGTCTGTTTGTCTGCGACTGATTTAGACCGTTTCTTCGATTTTGCAAACAACTTTTGCAAACCTATCCAGTTCACTTTTACCCAGTCTACATCCACTGTTAACTTCTTAATCTTAGACATCACCGTTTCTCTCTCCGAACATGGGCTTACTACTACAATATTCTACAAAGATAGATAGTCATAGCTATCTCCACTACACATCCTCTCATCCACCACTTGCAAAGATGCTATTCCATACTCTCATTACTCTCAATTACTCCGCCTCAGACGCCTCTGTTCTGCCGAGCACCTATTCACAGAGGAAGCGCCTAAGAATACTAAGATTTAAGATGTTTGATTTCTTCCTACGCAGAGGCTACCCTAGGGCCATCATTTGTCAAGCCTTCAGAGAGCTAAAATTGTACCCAGTAAAGACGCCCTCAACATCGTAGGAAGAAAAAAGACCAAACGCATACCTCTTATCCTTCCGTACCATCCGCACACACCGTGTCTCAATATAGTCCGCAAGAATTTGCCGCTATTCTACACGCTAGTGACGAGACTAGACGTGTTTTCCTTCCTTTCCATTAATTGCCTTTAAAAGATACACTAGCCTTCAAGGATATCCTTGTGCACAGTCGCCTTCTCTATTAATCCTCGCCGTCGGGCACAGTCCGATGTGGACGCACTAACTGCAAGACATGCCCCTTTGTGGACGGCTCCACAACCGTTCAGTTCCCTAAACAGACCTGGACAGTGAATGGGAAATTCTCCTGCGCCTCTCGCAATGTAATTTATGCTCTTCGCTGCAGGGATTGTGGAATGGCCTATATCGGAGAAAACCTGGCTTGCAACTCTCCAACAGATTTGGCCATCACATGAGAGATATCGAATACTGCGAAAGGAAGCCGATGCCTTTACATTTTAATAGACCAGGACATCCCAGGAACCAATGACCTGAAAGTACGCATTATCAGGTCATGTATCGGCGGTGCTGGGTCTAGAAGTAATTAGAGAACCGGCTTATTGGGCACAATCAACCCTGACGGTATGAACGTCTTACACCAATTTGTATAATTTTTCTCCATAGGAGTAACTCCCATAGTCAGGCACACGCTATTACTATCCCTGACCCTTCACCATCCTCTACCCTGCCCCATCTGCCCCCCACCCCCCACGAAACTATCCCACCCTAACCCTGCCCCCACCCCTTCCTATACCGGGCAAAGTTGGGTCCCTCTGGCAGTTGACACCCTGTGTGCCCATCTATGGTAGCGTACTCAATGGTAGGCATCTTTTGAACACTTTAAGAAAAATTTTATTTTGGATTTTTATTTTATTTACGTTCACCATCTACCGGAAGCAACTTGCGCAAGATTTCTTGCCATTACGGAATAGACCTTATTTTATCACCAGAGAGAAAATACTTGAGACGTTGATAACTTGGATAGCATCAGCTAGTCCTAACTGTTTTTTTGAAATTTCAGATAAGTTGTTTACTCTCTTCCTTATTGCATCGATAAATTTGTAATTTATATACATTTCGCACCTTCAGTGTAAATTTTTGTCTTGATTGATACTTCCTTTCATTCATTCTCTATCATTTCTTTCTTTCTAGACCCAGTGAGATATAGATCTAGTCTTACATTTATCCTATTTTTTCGTTCTTGTTTCCCATACTCACACGTCTCTCTCTCCTTTCTTTCTTCCCTGCATTTTTTTCTTTCTTTCTTTCTCTCTCTCTCTCTCTCTCTCTCTCTCTCTCTCTCTCTCTCTCTCTCTCTCTCTCTCTCTCTCTCTCTCTCTCTCTCTCTCTCTCTCTCTCTCTCTCTCTCTCTCTCTCTCTCTATCTATCTCTCTCTTCTCTCTCTCTCTCTCTCTCTCTCTCTCTCTCTCTCTCTCTCTCTCTCTCTCTCTCTCTCTCTCTCTCTCTCTCTCTCTCTCTCTCTCTCTCTATCTATCTATCTATCTATCTATTTCTCTCATTCTCTCTATCTCCTTCTCACCTTTTATTGCTTACTTATTTTCATATTTTTATTTCATTCTAGATCTGAACTTTCCACTCTCGCTCATTCTTCACACCCCCCTCTGCTGCGTTTCTTATCATCTTTCTCCTTTATGGTTTTTTCTGACATCATTGTGTGATGCCGGGAGGTATTACTTAGATCTAGATTCTAGATATTTCTCGTTTGTTATCTGACGAAGGGTAATACCCGAAACGTCACGTGTTTGTTCTGTCTTTATTAGTGGAGCTGTCACTTATTGTCATATTTCGCCTTCAATAACTTTAGTAGAGCTAGAGTTAGATTTGTAGATCTACTTAGTAGTCTAATTAATAGAATTAGAATTGATTTAGAATTTTGCTATAACTGTTATAATAACAAGCAAACCGTCAAAACAACTAACTCTAGATCTAGGGTAAAGGTAAGCTAGCTCCAGAATGTAGATCTAGACAATTTAACAAATTGGGGATGACCTGTCAAAAGTTTAGGTCTAATGATCGGGACCTCTCCTTCAGAGGAGAGGAGCATCGTTTCCCGTGAGGTGCGACCCATAAGGCAGGAAACAATTACCGGTACTAGATCTATAATAAAGTCCTGAGTTCTGGACGGGCGGACGATGTGACCTACGCTTGCTCAATCAGGTGGGACACCATATTGACATGGTGTCTCTGGGTCAATCTTGGTCGGGGGTGGGGGGGGGGGGGGGTTATCCCTACGGAATTGGGGATACTCGTTTCCTCCCGACAAAGAGTATAGCCTCAGAGTAGGTCCTGACAGGCGAAGCTTGTTCCTCTGTTTGATACAAAGTAGGCCTAGGTGCGGGACGCTGCTGAGGAAGAGACAAATAAAAACAATTATATCATGTGCACACTACAACAAAAACTCTCCCCGCCTCAAACCCCCTTAGCAAATCCCAAGCGGGAGGAGCAGGTGCGCCTCCCGCCCACGGCAAACGTAAAAGAAAACTAATGAACGACTAGGTTGAGAGCATTTCGGATATTCCCAAATGTACATCCTTGGGTTGGCCACGTTTTCTGGAAGTCAAATCGGAGGATGGAGCTCGACCGGTGGTACATTTGTATCAAGAAAAACTCGAGCACTGGAATCTAGTGGCGTGATGAGTAAGCCTAAAATCATCAGCAGACTTCGTTCTGGGGACCTTTTGATTGAAGTCGCATCAAAAGATGAGTCGTCAAAACTGCTCTGCACCATTTTGGTGATATTACTGATATACCTGTGAACGTTGAGCCTCACCTGAACCTCATTACATGTAGTTCTAAGGGCGTCGTCAAACCCCGTGACCTAGATGGATGTACCCGGTACCGAGGAGGAGCTGGTGAGTGAGCAAGAAGGGGTTACATGCAGGGGGGCTAAGGAGATCAACACCCATACGTGGCTCTTCACCTTCGATGTACCCAAAGCGCCAACAGTCCTCACCATCGAGTACATGTATTTGGTTTTAGGGTGTCAGACCTTTTGTCCCTAACCTGATGAGGTGTTTTAATTGTCATCGGTTCGGCCATGGAAAGACAAAGTGTCGTCGAGAGGCTGTCTGTCCTCGCTGTGGTAAGGGTGGACACTTTGAAGAGCAATGTGATAAGTTTAAAAAAAGAAAAGGCCAAAACATGATACATAATAAAACAAGCCCAAATGAATTTCTGGCAGAAATAGGTTTCCTCTCTAAATTGTATTGCCACCACCAAAATCGTATGTAGGGCAATGAGGAAAATAAAAGGTAAGACAGCTTGCGCAATTATCCACTTCAAAAAGGACGGCAAGTTAATTACCGATGTTAAAGATACAGCAAACTAGGCCAGAGTATTGCCCAAAATTCTTCCTCTAGATATTACTCTTCAGGTTTCCAAGAATTAAAACAAGTGAATGAAAAAAATGACTATAAACTTTACCACGGACGATTTAGAGCCCTAAACAAACCTTTTTTTTCAGGAAGATCAAAGATCAACCCTAGTGAAATCACATTAATCAGCAACAAGACCTGACTGTATTCACAATCAATTCCTTCCTAATCTTCCAAACTCTTGTCTTCCCACCCTTTAATAAATATTACATAAAATTTGGACCACAGGCCGAATTACCCGATCCTGAAAAAAGATATTTGTGGTCACCCTTTCAAAACCTAACCAAGATCTCAGTGACCCATCTAGTTATAGACCAATAGTATTAACTAGTTGCCTTTGCAAAGCCATCTTTGGGTCTTCGAAAGAAAATATCTTTACATCACCGACGCCTAAAACTGTCAATGAATTACTATTTGAAATTGAAGTCACTACCCCAAAATCCTGCCTACAAAAACGTATTTGAAGCTTCACCGTCTGATATTTGGGACATTCAAAACTACTCCACCTTTCGACATTCGAATTCTCCTCGATATATTACAGGTAAACATAAATTACAAGGAAATTATTAATTAATAGTAATTTTCGAATCCCCCCCCCCCCCCCCCCCCCCCCCCATGGAAATTTAGATTTTTCATTGTCCACATTTTCAAAGGACAAAACGAGCCCGCCCGTTTTCCAAGAAGAATTTTTACAGATGAGGGATAATTTTCCTGACCAGTGTTCGAAAGAATGAGAAGGTAAGTGCTGCCATTATTATCCGGATCATCCGGAATTCTCGAAGAATGTGCGTCTGAAAGATAATACTTTTATTTTCAATGCTGAATCGCACGCCATTCTTTTAGCTTTGAATGATTTAAAGCTGTCGATGAGTTATCAGAATTTTATTATCTGGACGGATAGTCTGTCTGCCTTCAATGTCTGAGAACTGTAGATATTAAAAATCAAGCAATAACACTAATTAGACACGTTTTAAAAGACCTTGTTGGAAAACACATTAATTTTGTCTGGATATCGGGTATGTTTGCATCAACGGCAATGAAAGTGCCGATAAATTAGCAAAAGAGATACGCTCCAGAGATGTCAGCCCTAGTGCTCTAATTGAGTATGCAGACTTAGAACTTTTAATAAATAATTATATTAACTAAACTTGGCAAGAGGAGTGGGACCAAGAAGTTAATAACAAACTTCATGAAGTGGTCCAAACATTGACAGAAAAGCCAAATGTAAAAGTAAGAAATAGAAACGAAGAGAGCGTGTTAAGCCGCCTATATAGTGATCATTCGTAGCTCACACAGGGTTTTCTGTTGACCCATGATGACCAGCCTTTCTGTCACTCCTGTGATTGCCTTTTCACTATTAAACATGTTTTAATAGAGTGCTCTGATCTGATCGATATACGAATGAGATATTATTCCGAGGGAAGCATTTACAAACTCTTTCGGAATAAGAATGTAGAAACTTTTTGCGTTTTTGAAAGAAATTGGAGTGTATCGACAGATCTAGAATACTAAATACATATACATTTTTAACACATTGATTATATTTTTAATTTTTTACAAATATTTACGGTAGCTTTTGATTTTTAAAGTGCTTTATGTTCTGCCCTGGACAGTTGTCAGTAACATTAGTCAGTTTCAAAAAGAATATAAGCTTATAGTTATGTTATACCATTAGAATACAATATTTATGCAAGTCAGTTCAATTTTCCCTTTTAGACATTCGCCACACGCAAGAAGACGG
>JAXRKP010003382.1:0-10000 GCA_037039925.1 Doris montereyensis | reverse complement strand
ATATTGATGATGATTTTTAGTCTTGTCACGGAAGGTCTCTCAGTTGGGTAGTTGTAGCCAGCACTTGGCGTCGGAGTTTTCTCAGATGTCCCCGTGAAGCACATAAATATTTCTGATAACGTAAAAATTCTTAACTGTAATAGTATAGGAAAACGTGTAAATATGTAAAATAATAATTTGAGAAAAAAAATATTTTTAAGTTACGTTTTTGGAAAGAACCAGCCAATCCAGGTGTAAATCAATATTATTAGTTTTCAGGCATTCTGCCTGCCTTGAACTTGAAAATAAATGCACCACAAGGCTGTGAGAAAGTATCACACCTGAAAAAAATGTAAAAATTGGGCCAGCGATCCAGAAGTTCAAATCGAAGAAAGGAAGAACTAGGTTAACATTCAAAATGAGACAGACATACAATACTATACACTATGTGCATTTGTGTTGGTGTGTATGTGTATTTGAGTGTGTGTGTGTGTGTGTGTGTGTGTGTGTGTGTGTGTGTGTGTGTCTGTCTGTGTATGTATCTTGTCAAATACCTGTGCACTAATACATTCTCCTTGTGCGAAACTCTTAATATGACTTGATGTTGGTACATACAAAGTCAATAAATTATCTGCAGACATTCGTTCCGTAAAAGTTTTTAAATGTCTTGCATTTTTCTTGTTCCGCTTCTTCCTTCTTAGCGCCCTGCGAAAAAGGGAGAAAAAAAACAAGAAAGAAAACAATGAGCATGAGATCTTGTCTCGAGATCCAATAATATACACCATGAGCGTTTGAGTGAACGATGACATGAAATCTTGTCTCGAGATCCAATAATATACACCATGAGCCTTTGAGTGAACGATGACATGAAATCTTGTCTCGAGATCCAATAATATACGCCATGAGCCTTTGAGTGAACGATGCCATGAAATCTTGTCTCGAGATCCAATAATATACATCATGAGCCTTTGAGTGAACGATGACATGAAATCTTGTCTCGAGATCCAATAATATACACCATGAGCCTTTGAGAGAACGATCACATGAGATCTTGTCTCGTCGTCCAATAATATACACCATGTGCCTTTGATGAGATCTTGTCTCGTCGTCCAATAATATAACACCACGTGCCTTTGATGAGATCTTGTCTCGAGGTCCAATAATATACACCATGTGCCTTTGATGAGATCCTGTCTCGTCGTCCAAAAATATACACCATGTGTCTTTGATGAGATCTTGTCTCGGAGTTCAATAATATACACCATGTGCCTTTGATGAGATCTTGTCTCGGAGTTCAATAATATACACCATGCACCTTTGATGAGATCTTGTCTCGAGGTTTAATAATATACACCATGCGCCTTTGATGAGATCTTGTCTCGAAGTTTAATAATATACACCATGTGCCTTCGATGAGATCTTGTCTCGAGGTCCAATGATATACACAATGTGCCTTTCATGAGATCTTGTCTCGAGGTCCAATAATATACACCATACGCCTTTGAGTGAGCGATGACATGAGAAATAATTCATAGAAATTGTGTGGGGGGAATTTACTTTACTTTGCTAAGTAATAAGATAATAATTAAGCAAACAATATATATATATATATATATATATATATATATATATATATATATATATATATATATATATATATATATATATATATATATATATATATATACATATACTACTATATAAGGGAACCATTTTGACATTGACACCTTTGTACCCTATCTCTTCCGGTTGAATTGGCAGCTTTGGGATTTAGGCATAGTATAGTATTGATCTCCTTTTAAAATCTAGAAGAAAACTTGAATTGAGAACAATGGTTTCGAGTAGTTTTATTTACTACTTCTACTAGGGACCTATTTTCTGGATTTAAAAAAAATGATTTGTACTTGAGATGAAACTATCGACTGTATATTCTTCTTCTTCTTTTTCTTCATAATAACTGACAAACTCAATCCTTGAATATTACTGTCAGCGTGCATGTTTGATTTAACCCAAAAATATTAATCCAATTTTTGGCTTCAAAGTGATGTTTTAATTCTGTTTTTAAAGACTTCAGTACTATTGCTGAGTTTTATTTATCTTGACAGTCTATTCCACAATCTTACTGTACTAGGGTAAAATAAGTGCAGGTGATAATCAATGTTTGAAGGTGGAACCATGTATGTTTTGACAGCCTGCCCTTGTTGTTCTTGTATTGAGTTGGAGTTGATCTAATGGAATAAATGTTGGATATTTATAGCCTTATAGAAAATAATTTTACTTCTGACATCATGTTCTTCTAAAGGTATCCATTGCAATTGGTTCATGTTGGTCTTGGTATTTCCTTTAGTGTATGTATAATTATTAGTTACAAATCGAGTTGCATTCTTTTGAACTGTCTCAATTTCTTGTATGTAGGTCTGTTGGTGTGGGTCCCACACACAGCTACCATAATCTAAAACTGGTTTTACTAAAGCCTTGTAGCACTTCTCTTGAGGGCAGTTGTAAGGTTTTTTTCTAAGGAAGGCCAAAAGGCCATTTGCTTTTCTGCATAGTGCTCTATGATGTTTTTTCCATTGCAATTTAGTGTCTATTGTAACTCCTAGGTATTTTGCACTGTTGGTTAATTTTATTTTTGGTTATGTATGTAATAGTCTGAGTTGACTATCATTTACTTATTCGCTTATTTTAGTACCTGATATCTGGATGGAACTCCATTTTCTAATTTATCTCCATTTCTTGCCGTGTGTTTATGTTATTTTGAAATATTTTGCAATCCTCCATGTTATTTATCTTTCTATAAAATAGATTATGATCAGCAAAAGACTTTAGTTTGGTACCTGGTGAGAGGTTTTTGTCAATATCGTTGACATTTATTAAAAAGAATAGAGAACCTAAGACAGTTTCCCCGGAACACCTGAAAGCAGTGGTATGGGATTATATTTAACACCTTCGACAATTCCTTTTAGAGCGTGTTCCAAAAGAAAGGATTTGGTCCATTCAAAAAGTATTATGAACAACATACCCATCCGATTTTTTTTCAGTAATTCATCGTTATCTACTTTGTCAAACGCCTGAGAAATCTAAGACGATAGCATCTGTTTGGCCTCTTTGATTTAGAGAATTACTGAAATCATGTATTGGTGTAATAAGTTGTCGGTTGGAGACTAAATACTGAAACTAAGATTGATTTCAATGCCCTGGCTATTTACAGGACAGTCCGGGAAACATTAAAAATATTTACAAAACCCTAGATGTGGATGCAGGTATAATCAAATCAAATCAAATGAAAATTCTAGATGTGGATGTGGGTATAATCAAATCAAATCAAATGAAAATCCTAGATGTGGATGTGGGTATAATCAAATCAAATCAAATGAAAATCCTAGATGTGGATGTGGGTATAATCAAATCAAATCAAATAAAAATTCTAGATGTGGATGTGGGTATAATCAAATCAAATCAAATAAAAATTCTAGATGTGGATGTGGGTATAATCAAATCAAATCAAATCAAATAAAAATTCTAGATGTGGATGTGGGTATAATCAAATCAAATCAAATGAAAATTCTAGATGTGGATGTAGGTATAATCAAATCAAATCAAATAAAAATTCTAGATGTGGATGTGGGTATAATCAAATCAAATCAAATGAAAATTCTAGATGTGGATGTGGGTATAATCAAATCAAATCAAATCAAATGAAAATTCTAGATGTGGATGTGGGTATAATCAAATCAAATCAAATGAAAATTCTAGATGTGGATGTGGGTATAATCAAATCAAATCAAATCAAATCAAAATCCTAGATGTGGATGTGGGTATAATCAAATCAAATCAAATCAAATAAAAATTCTAGATGTGGATGTGGGTATAATCAAATCAAATCAAATCAAATAAAAATTCTAGATGTGGATGTGGGTATAATCAAATCAAATCAAATAAAAATCCTAGATGTGGATGTGAGTATAATCAAATCAAATCAAATGAAAAATTCTAGATGTGGATGTGGGTATAATCAAATCAAATCAAATAAAAATTCTAGATGTGGATGTGGGTATAATCAAATCAAATCAAATAAAAATCCTAGATGTGGATGTGGGTATAATCAAATCAAATCGAATGAAAATCCTAGATGTGGATGTAGGTATAATCAAATCAAATCAAATAAAAATTCTAGATGTGGATGTGGATAATCAAATCAAATCAAATGAAAATTCTGGATGTGGATGTGGGTATAATCAAATCAAATCAAATCAAATCAAAATTCTAGATGTGGATGTGGGTATAATCAAATCAAATCAAATAAAAATCCTAGATGTGGATGTGGGTATAATCAAATCAAATCAAATAAAAACTCCTAGATGTGGATGTGGGTATAATCAAATCAAATCAAATAAAAATTCTAGATGTGGATGTGGGTATAATCAAATCAAATCAAATGAAAATTCTAGATGTGGATGTGGGTATAATCAAATCAAATCAAATGAAAATTCTAGATGTGGATGTGGGTATAATCAAATCAAATCAAATCAAATAAAAAGTCTAGATGTGGATGTGGGTATAATCAAATCAAATCAAATCAAATAAAAAAAGTCTAGATGTGGATGTGGGTATAATCAAATCAAATCAAATCAGATAAAAAATTCTAGATGTGGATGTGGGTATAATCAAATCAAATCAAATAAAAATTCTAGATGTGGATGTGGGTATAATCAAATCAAATCAAATAAAAAATTCTAGATGTGGATGTGGGTATAATCAAATCAAATCAAATGAAAATCCTAAATGTGGATGTGGGTATAATCAAATCAAATCAAATGAAAATTCTAGATGTAGATGTGGGTATAATCAAATCAAATCAAATGAAAATCCTAGATGTGGATGTGGGTATAATCAAATCAAATCAAATAAAAATCCTAGATGTGGATGTGGGTATAATCAAATCAAATCAAATAAAAATTCTAGATGTGGATGTAAGTATAATCAAATCAAATCAAATCAAATGAAAATCCTAGATGTGGATGTGGGTATAATCAAATCAAATCAAATGAAAATTCTGGATCCTCACTGTTTGCCGACGCTGTCTGCACAGATCATGCACTGCTGACTGGCATGTCAACGGAAATAGATCTGATCACTGACAGACCAAATTATGCAGTTATGGTGGTACTAAGCTGGGAATATGTGGATCTGATGGTATTAAGCTGAGATTATGTAGCACTGGTGGTATTAGGCTGAAAATATGTAGCACTGGTGGTATTAAGCTGGGATTATGTAGCACTGGTGGTACTAAGCTGAAAATATGTAGCACTGGTGGTATTAAGCTGAAAATATGTAGCACTGGTGGTATTAAGCTGAAATTATGTAGCTCTGATGGTATTAAGCTGAAATTATGTAGCTCTGATGGTATTAAGCTGAAAATATGTAGCTCTGGTGGTACTAAGCTGAAATCATGTAGCTCTGATGGTATGAAGCTCAAAATATGTAGCACCTATTGGTATTAAGCTGAAATTATGTAGCTCTGGTGGTATTAAAAGCTGAAATTATGTAGCTCTGATAGTATTAAGCTGACATTATGTAGCACTGGTGGTATTAAGCTGAAATTATGTAGCACTGGTAGTACTAAGCTGAAATTATGTAGCGCTGGTGGTATTAAGCTGAAAATATGTAGCACTGGTGGTATTAAGCTGAAATTATGTAGCTCTGATGGTATTAAGCTGAAAATATGTAGCTCTGGTGGTACTAAGCTGAAATTATGTAGCTCTGATGGTATTAAGCTGAAAATATGTAGCACTGGTCGTATTAAGCTGAAAATATGTAGATCTGATGGTACTAAGCTGAAATTATGTAGCTTTTATGGTACTTAGCTGAAATTATGTAGCTCCGATGGTACTAAGCTGAAATTACGTAGCTCTGATGGTACTAAGCTGACATTATGTAGCTCTGGTGGTACTAAGTTGAAATTATGTAGCTCTGGTGGTACTAAGCTGAAATTTTGTACCTCTGGTGGTATTAAGCTGAAATTATGTCACTCTGATGGTATAAAGTTGAACTTATGTAGCTATGGTGGTGATAAGCTAAAATTATGTAGCTGGTGGTATTAAGCTGAAGGTTATGTAGCTCTGATGATATTAAGCAGAAATTATGTAGCACTGGTGGTATTAAGCTGAAATTATGTAGGTCTGATGGTATTAAGCTGAAATTGTGTAGCACTGGTGGTATTAAGCTGAAATTATGTAGCTCTGATGCTATTAAGCTGAAATTATATAGCACTGGTAGTATTAAGCTGAAATTATGTAGCTCTGATGGTATTTAGCTGAAAATATGTAGCTCAGGTGGTACTAAGCTGAAATATGTAGCTCTGATGGTAGTAAGCTGAAATTATGTAGCTCTGGTGGTACTAAGCTGAAATTATGTAGCTCTGAAATTATGTGGTATTAAGCTGAAATTATGTAGCTCTGATGGTATTAAGCTAAAATTATGTAGCTCTGATGGTATTAAGCTGAAAGTATGTAGCTCTGATGGTATTAAGCTGAAATTATGTAGGTATGGTGGTACTTAGCTGAAATTATGTATGTCTGGTGGTACTAAGCTGACATTATGTAGCTCTGATGGTATTAAGCTGAAATTATGTAGCTCTGATGGTACCAAGCTGAAATTATATACCTCTGGTGGTACTAAGCTGAAATAATGTAGCTATGGTGGTACTAAGCTGAAATTATGTAGCTCTGGTGGTACTAAGCAGAAATTATGTAGCTCTGGTGGTACTAAGCTGAAATTATGTAGCTTTGGTGGTACTAAGCTGAAATATGTAGCTCTGGTGGTACTAAGCTGAAATTATGCAACTATGGTGGTACTTATATGAAATTATGCGACTCTTGTAGTACTAAGCTGAAATCGTGTCGTTGTTATGGTACTAGCTGATATCATGTGGCGTTGGTGGTACCAAGCTGATAGCAGGACTCGGTAGTCCAGAGAGGCAAAGTGTTAGGCTCTCAGGCAAAAGATCGTGAGGTCGAGCCCCTGCAAGTTGAAATATATTCTCGAGTTGTATTAAGTGAAACCTACCCCCCCAATTCCTCTGGTCCCGGTAGGTGGATTGGCATTCAGGCGCATCAGAAACGGACGATGAAAAGGATGGCCCGTATGCAGATCACAACAGTCTATGCACGTTAAAGAACCCGTCGCTGTTTATTGGGCAGTCTAGGCAAAATTGAAAATCTTACTCCAAACCCCAAGTGTGAATATAATCAAATAAAACCAAGCTGATAGGATGTTGCTCTAGTAGTACCAAGCTGATGTTAGGTGGCTCTGGTGGGACTAAGTTGATATGATGTGGCTCTAGTGGTACCAATCTGATGTTATGTGGCTCTGACGGGAGTAAGTTGATATGATGTGGCTTTAGTGGTACCAAGTAGACGTGATCTGGTCCTGAAGGGACTAAGTTCATATGCTATGCCTCTAGTGGTATCATGCTGATGTTGTGCGACTGATAGAACTAAGCTGACATGATGTGGCTCTAATGATACCAAGCTGATTTTATGTGGCCCTGATTAGACTAAGCTGATATGATGTGGCTCTAATGATACCAAGCTGATTTTATGTGGCCCTGATTAGACTAAGCTGATATGATGTGGCTCTAATGATACCAAGCTGATTTTATGTGGCCTGATTAGACTAAGCTGATATGATGTGGCTCTAGTGATACCAAGTTGATGTTATGTGGCCTGATGAGACTTAAGTTTATATGATATGGCTCTAGTGGTATCAATCTGGTGTTATGAGGCCTTGATGGAACTAAGCTGATATGATGTGGCTCTAGTGGTACCAAGCTGATGATATGAGGCTTTGATGGAACTAAGCTGATATGATATGGCTCTAGTTGTACCAAGCTGATGTTGTGTGGCCCTGATGTGACCGAGTTAATATGATGTGGCTCTAGTGGTACCAAGGTGATGTTATGTGGCGGATGGGACTGAGCTGATATAATGTGACTCTAGTGGTACAAAGCTGATGTTATGTGGCCTTGATAGAACTTAGTTGATATGATATAGCTCTAGTGCTACCATGCTGATGTTATGTGGCCCTGACAGGACTAAGCAGATATGATGTAGGTCTAGTGATACCATATTGATGTTATGTGGCTCTCATGTGACTAAGCTGATATGATGTGGCTCTAGTGGTACAAATCTGATGTTTTGAGGCCCTGATGGGGTCTAGTTGATATGATATGGCTCTAGTGGTACCAAGCTGATGGTATGTGGCCTGATGTGACTAAGCTGATAGTATGTGGGTCTAGTGGTACAAATCTGATGTTATGTGGCCCTGATAGGACCAAGTTGATATGATATGCCTCTAGCTGTACCAAGGTGATGTTATGTAGCCCTGATGGTACTAAGCTGATAGTATGTGGCTCTAGTGGTACCAAGCTGATGTTATGTAGCCCTGATGGTACTAAGCTGATATGATGTGGCTCTAGTGGTACAAAGCTGATGTTATGTGTCCCTGATAGGACTAAGCTGATAGTATGTGGCTCTAGTGGTACAAAGCTGATGTTATGTAGCCCTGATGGTACTAAGCTGATATGATGTGGCTCTAGTGGTACAAAGCTGATGTTATGTGTCCCTGATAGGACTAAGCTGATATGATTTGGCTACAGTGATACGAAGTGGTGTGGCTGTGATAGTACCAGGCTGTTATCGTATGCTTTGGTGGTAAACAAATCCAAATCTGTAACGTTGGTGGTACTATACTGACATTATGTGATTCTGATTGTAAAAATGCAACTATGCGGCTCTGATAGTATAAAACTGAATCTCTATAGTTCACGTAGAACCATTCTGAAAAGCTGCAGCTTAGGTGGTGCAAAGATGAAACTATGTGGCTCTGCAGGTACAAAACTGAATCTATGTGGCTTGGTGACACCAAGCTGAGACTCAGCAACTCCGGTGACACCAAGCTGAGACTCAGCCAACTCCGGTGACACCAAGCTGAGACTCGGCAACTCCGGTGACACCAAGCTGAGACTCGGCAACTCCGGTGACACCAAGCTGAAATAATGTGGCTCTGATGGAGTAAAGTTGATTCCCTGTGGCTTTTGTAAAAACTAAAATGTTATCGCATTGACCTGTTGCATCTTTTTCCAATCTGGGTTTTTCAGCACTCATAATGGCGCTCTAAGCATAAAGCGGCATTAACACTCAAAGAAAATGAAATAACCTTACGACATTAAATTGGTCATTCAAAGCTAGATAAGATAGAGAGATGCGTAAACAGAAAATGGTTATTGAGACAGAAAAGCACACAACTATTTTTTCTTAATGATTATTAATTAAACAAATAATGAGCAGCGGTAATATTCACCAATTCAATTATTAATGCATCCAACTACGAGAGAGAAAAGAATGTAAATCTAGACAGAAAGCTGTTTAATATTACTCAAAATAATATTATGCAGCTACTCATCAATCAGGACTAGTGATTGATCTAGTTCTAAAACACTTGAGCATTGATGCTCAGTCCCCCACCCCCTCACTCACCCCTCCAAAAAATTAAAACAATGAAATTAAACACAAAACGTTAAGTGGATTGTTATTTTGAAAGTTAGTTACCAATTTCATAATTGCCCTTTTGGTTGAAAACATATCTTTGTGTTAATTAATACATCGCATTAATCAGGTCCCAATTTGGTGAAGCGTAGATACACGCTAACAATGATGATGATAATAATAATAATAATAATATTAATAATAATAATAATAATAATAATAATATTAATAATAACAATAATAATAATAATAATAATAATAATAATAATAATAATAATAATAATAATAATAATAATAATAATAATAATAATAATAATAATAATAATAATAATAATAATAATAATAATAATAATAATAATAATAATAATAATAATAATAATAATAATATATAATAATAATAATAATAATAATAATAATAATAATAATAATAATAATAATAATAATAATAATAAATAATAATAATAATAATAATA
>JAXRKP010003381.1:0-10000 GCA_037039925.1 Doris montereyensis | reverse complement strand
TGTTTAAAATGGTTAGTTTATGATTAAGTACCACTAAAGATAGATAAACAATAAATTCTTAATGATTAAACGTCATTTTCGATAGAAAATTTCCTCAAATGAAACGATCTGGGATCATATAGAACCATCATGCAAACATGGTTACTCCTCAGTGGTCTGGCAACAGAACCTTTGTCAAGCAAAGAACGACCAACTCAGAATTAGATGATTGGTGGCTATTTTGGGGGCCCAGATTTTAATCCATTCAAAATGCTAGAATACAAAACTTTGATGAGATTTAATTCGATTTTACCACCGCCCACAACTAAGGTGATATCAGGGATTTTGGTAGGATTTTTTTTATTTTGCCCGGACTGCCCTGTAAACAGCCACGGGATCTTTAGTGATCTGCACAAAGGGCCTCCTTTTTATCGTCCGTCTCCGATGGGACTAGGTGTCAATCCACCTACCTGGACCGAAGAGAGTGGACTTTACTATAAAACAATAAAAAAAATTTAGATCTAGATAACATTTTGCAACGGTCGGGGCTTAAACCGCGACCATTTGGTTGACAGGCCGATACCTTCCACCTGGACCACTGAGTCCTTTGACAACAGGACAGCCCTGCACGGCGTCGGGTGACCTGTCGCTATCCTGAGAACTAGAAATGACTGCAGAGTTGTTGGAGACGTAGGCGTTGTGGTTAGTGTCATTCTAACCTGTCACAGCCTGCAGAGACACAAACAAGACGTGCTTGGAAACGTTGTCTAATGCAATACGCCAAGATCTTCAATTGGTTTTCAATTGAAAGAGATTTTTTTTTCTTTAAACTCATCGGATGCTAAGGTATTGTGGAGAAAATTAGATCGACAGTAAAGTGACACCATGTGAATGTCCCTACAAGCGATGCTGGTGAGGAAGAACTCAAGCTCTGACCGGAAATGACACTACAATCCGATAAAGCTGAACATCCAAATACAGGAAGTGATACCGAGACGAAAACTTGAGAATGTTTTCTTTTCTCTCCTGATATAGCTGCTCTCCGAATCGTATGAAAAGAAATGGAGAGAGAAAAAAAGAAGAAAGTTTTAAATTAAATAAAGGTTTTTACATTTTCTTTTCACAAGAGATTCAAATGGTTGTTATATCATTGTGTATTCGAAATATTATTTAATTTCATTGAAGTTTTCATCACAGTATCTATGGATTTTCAGATCGATACCGTCTTCTTAACTAGTATAAAACTCAATGTTAAAGATAACAATGGTTATATCATGATGGAAGAAGATTATGTGGTGGAAGAAAAAGCCTCTGTGTGGACGGCGTTGGATGGAAGCAATTGCCATAAAAGGTTAAGCAGATGGTAGGTTAGGCGTGGGCGAATACATTTTCTTCAAATTGCCTACATTTAAAAGAAACAGAATGGTGAACGAGAGAAGACAGACTGACAGATAAAGAAACAGAGATAGACAGACAAATATAGACAGAGAGATAGTGAGATAGAGAGCCCCCGAGAGTAGTCCAGAGGCAAAGTTTCGGCCTTTCGACCAAAAGGTCATGAGCAGATCACAACTCTCTGTGCACGTTAAAGATCCCTTGGCTGTTTACATGGCAGTGTGGACAAAATCATAAATCCTACCACAACCCCCGAGATTACCTTAGTTGTGGGTGTGGGTAAAATCAAAATAAAAGATGTAGGTGGAACTCAAAAGGAAATGAAATCATTAAAAACCCATAGATGCCATAGATTTAGTGACCGTTTCAAAGGGCTGACAAGTCATAACTTTACAATCTACTTTTACTCAAGCCCGGCGATCAGTGCTATTGATGGTCGTGAGAAAAGTAACTTACTATTCTCTTTCGACATCGTTCTATTCTTTATGATCTCTCTTTCTTTTTACCTTCTTACCTCCCCTGTCGAACAGAACGCAATCTCTCTTATTACACAAACACACACAAACATTCAACACACCCACACACCCACTCAATACAAACACATACACACACTCACCTTTCCTGTCTTGTCAAGAATCAAACTGAATAGCGAAGAAAGCAGCTGGCCCCCACATGTGAACCAATCCCACTTAGGTGGCTATCAATTATTCTCTTTGTACTCTCACTTTTGTCACCTTAAATATTGGTTGCGTTCCTTTGTTTGTTTGTTTGTTTGTTTGTTTTGTTTTCGTTTGTGTGAGTAGGAAGACAGGCACGATAATAGTTAATACTGTGAGAGGAAAAAGCAAGACATCACAAAACTGTGAGAGAAACGCAGTCTCTGTACAAAATTTAACCAAAAGAGAAATACTGAGACACTTTCACGGTCTGTCGTCAAATCAAGTCTAACAATGCGATAGTGCTAAAACATGCACTGTTCGGTTTTTGTTTTGTTAATGTTTTTTACACTGGTGGGGTACTTATTTTTTGGAATTTGTATTTCTTGTTTTATTTTGGGTTGGGTTGGGGTTTGTTTTGTTTTGTTTGTTTTGTTGTTTGTTTGGGGGTTTTTTTTGTGGGGGGGGGGGGGGTTTGGGGGGGGGTGGGTTGGCATTATTTTCTTGGGTGGGGTCTTAAGACAAAGTTTCGGCCTTTCAAACGAAAGGTTGTGGACTCTGCCCCATAGGTTGAAACATTTTCTCGTGGGTGTTTTTTTGAGTGGAAAAAACCCACCACCACCTTGCCCTTGTCCCAGTAGGTGGATCAACACCTAGTCCCATCAGAGACTATGAAAATGAGGTCCCTGATGCAGATCACAATACTCTGTGCCAGTTAAAGATCCCTTGTCTGTTTACATGGCAGTTGGGGCCAACATTTGAAATCTCACCTTAAACCCCGAGGTTGGGGATGTGGGTAAAATCAATTCACTTCAAAAATCAAATTATTTCGCTTGGTTTTGATTGGTTTCTTGTTTGTTTGGGGATGGGGGAAGTGGTTGGAGGGGTTCTTTTTTTTATTGGGGGGTTGGGGTACGGGGGCGGGCTACGTTTACAGATAATAAGCGGGAAAGAATGTCGCCATTGGGTTTTTCTTTAACTTTAACGAATATAGCTTATGCATTAACACCTTGCTAATACTTTGAACGTAACATATTGTATTCATTTAAAAGTTTATGAGCTGTAAGTTGATGGTAAAATGTACTCGTATATTGATTTTTGAGAAAGAGGTTGTTTATATAGACCTTTTTGTTCTTAACCTATTCTCTTGGCTTGCTAAAATGTGGTTGGTACCACATCCATCGATTGAATGCATAAAATCTTTGGAGAGTTTCAAAACCCATTTCCCATAATATAAATTCTAATATGTATCTTTCTTGTAATCATTCTCTTTTACGTTCCATGTCAGTGAAACAGTAGCTCCATCAAGTCATGTCATTAAACGCGATAATCTTCAATGAAAACATTTACCAGGAGTATCACTTGAAATCGATATCAGTGCTTTTCGAAAATGTCATTTCTGATAATAAAATGACTCTACTAATTGACATTGACATACGAGTACAATTACGAATCGTATTTCCACCAGTTGCATGCTAAATCTTGCCTTCGATTGTAAGTTTTGCCTCCATCGGATACGAGTTGACATAGGAGGTTCAATCGATTTCCTTTTGCAGTTGAATTTTACAATCGGCATCAAGAACCAGTTTGATGACATACATTTTAACAGACATTATAGACTTCAGCATTGAAAATCCAGCAGTTTAAGACGCATTTTAAATCGTATTAGAAAATGCTTCTTATCCAGTTAATACATAAGATTATGAAAGAAAATTATCGACGTTGCGAAAAACAATTCAGTAGCTCTGATATTATTTCAACAACCTTTTTGCATTTTATTTACGTTCGTGCCTGGTGGTCTCACTGTGAGTGGTCTGCCCTTCATTCAAACAAGGTAGATAATAATATCGATACCGATAATAGAGAATCGTGATTTTTTGTAATTCCCGGATCCAGACCATGATCCACATCGCCATCAACGTGTAATCGATTGTTTCTTACGCTACGTCTCACCATGTCAAAAGACATCCACGAAACATATTATTATCTTTTCAAGTATGTTACATATAACATGAACGAATGAAATATAAAATTAGAAAAACAGCAGACAGACAAACAGACAAGGCAGAAAGTAATGACAGTGTCAGATTATACATCAAACCACTTAATGACAGACGGGCGAAATAGGTTCGGCAAGTTGTGAGTTTATCTCCTCGATTTATTTGCAAAAGCCTTTGGCCCAAGCCATTAGTCATTGGACATGTTCTCTTTGAAAAGCACTTCACTCTGCGTTCCTCACTTGACTCTGGTGTAAATGAGTGCCCAGCCCAATGTAGAAGAGTGTCTGTTCAGTATGCTGCATAATATGAAGCACTATCGTTCAGGAAGTTGAGAAGGATTTTTAAACAAAATTGCCTGATATGGATCAATGTTGCAGTTGATAAGTCTGTACTAGTGTGGGGAAACAGACGTTAAATCCATCTTGTCTTTATTTTCCTATAAGGATGTCATAGAATCAGAGGCGCTGGTGACTCAATGGTAGAGTCTGAACCATCACCCAAGAGGCCCGAATTCGATTCTCCGGCTGGGCAAAAATGCTGGCCCTCCCGTCGGCCCAGCAGCGATATGGGCAGCAAGTTTTATTTTAGACTCGGCGAAAGTAAAGGCCGAGAGAAAAGCAATGCAAACTACCACATTATGCTGTACGCTTAGAAAACATCAGGACTCTGCTCTTGAGCACCCAACGCTCAACTCTGAATATAGGAGTATGAAGGAAGAAGGGGATTATACGAAACATTAAAGGCTGTCTTTGGGGCTTAACGTATTTCTAACCTCCGTCCTTTTCAATCAAGATCACATTAATACAAGAGCAGTAAGACGAAACAGTCAATAATGAGATGGCTGGCCTGAATCAACGTACACTTCAAGTTGTAATTAATGAATTGACTGGCAGTAGGGCTGATTTATTTTTACCCACGCTGTGAGTCGATGTTTGTTAATTTCATTCACAAGCTCCCCTCGCTTGTTTACCCGACATGGCTTATTTTATTGTTTTTATCAAGCATCTGACTACCGGCACAAAGGTCATGTTTGAGATCCGTATGATCCTCAAGTTCACCTGTAATGAAGATGGATTAAGCGTAGACTCAGACCTATCATGATGCGGCCAATCGCATGTAGATCCTCGAACTGCTATCCTCCTCTATTCCCGCCCCCACTCTGCCCCATCCTCCCCATCCCCAAGCTAAGCAATCATGGTTCAATCTAGAAAGAGTATCCTCGAACCAAAACGGATTTTACGTACAAATTCTGACATACAGGGTGTGCCAAAAATAGTATACGATTTCATTTGCTTATTATTTCTGAACCAGTTGGTCAAAAAAGGTAATTCAATCAATATTTTTAAGAGGAAGAATCAGATTTTGTTGTTGATACCTAATAATTGATTATATGTTGCATCCATGTACCCTCATTTTCGGCGACATGTCTGAGACAAGGATTGGAGCTTGTCACAAACTCACTGGAATTGTGTCCACCGAGATGACCTGCATTTCTCTCCAAAAGTTCCGCACACGAAAGAAAACCCACACATTTACAAATACACGACACACAAAGAAGCACACGCGTAAACAAACATAGACAGACAGATAGATACGCTTATGGATTATGGGTGAAGTTGGTTTTCATTCATACCGTAGAGTTTACATAGAGCTTACATATCACAATCACGGACTACTTACATACCTATTCGCAAAGTAAAGTCTCCTTTATTACAAGTTATCAAGGTGAATTATTATTAATATTATTATTGTTGTTGTTGTTATTATTATTGTTATTATTATTGTTATTATTATTATTATTATTATTATTATTATTATTATTATTATCCTTATTATCATTATTATGATGATGATGATTATGATGATAATGATGATGATGATGATGATGATGATGATGATGATGATGAGGATTATCATTATCATTATCATCCTTATTCTTCTTATAATTGTTATTAGGTTATTTTAATATTATCATTAGCATCATTATTATTATTTTTGATAGTATTATTATTATCCTTATTTTTATTATGTTATTATTATTATTATCATTATTATTATTATTATTATTATTATTATTATTATTATTATTATTATTATTATCGTTATTATTATCATTATTTTTATTATTATTATCATTATTATTATTATTATTATTATTGTTATTGTTAATATTAATACATGTATTCATGTGCCGAATCTGAGGCAGACATTGGCGTTCATGGACCTCCATTCTTCTCTTTCATTGAGGATCTGATGACGTTATTGTTGCCGATGTTCCTACTGGTGGTCCAGTTGTTAAGTTATGAATTAACTATCTGATTACGTCACTGCCATTTCCGTTGACGCATCCCACGGACAAGTATGTGCATAAACATAATCTGGTGTGTATGAACATGCTATCAAGGAAAGAATTCTGATGTGTTTCATATACCGCCATTGAAGTGGCATTCAGCCCGATGAATAATTACGAAGAAGAAAATATTGTTATGATCAATTGATTTATGCTAATCACCGTATCAAACATGGAAACAATAAACAATTGCCACAAAATGAGAAATTTCGTTCGAATGACTTAATCTCATCGTCCAGACTTTAGAAACATTTCAGCCCAATGGGTTTCACAAATTATTGCTTTATAAATGAATTGAAAAACAATTTGAAAGCACAAAGCGACTTAAATGGAAAAAAAAAACCAAAAGCAACAACTACAATGACGAAAACAGGCAAAGACTACAATTACAACAAGAGCAACAACTATAATATCATAGCAACAGCAAAAAACATGCAACTATAACAACAACAGCAACTACAATTATAACAACAGCAACAACTACAATAATAGCAACAACAACCACTACATTTATAGCAACAACAACCACTACAATTTTAACAACAGCAGTAACTACAATCATAGCAACAACAATTTTTGACTATAACAACAGAAACCAGAACGCTAACATCATTGCTCGCATAAAACTATTGGTGTTGTAACCAAATCCTACAGACATAAATAAACAATGTATTCATCAAAGGGAATAGCCTACACATACGCGTAATCGTTTTGAGGTTTATTTGATTTGATTTGTGATTTGATTTGATTTGATTTGATTTGATTTTTCCCTACATTCACTACTAAGCTGATGTCGGGAGTTTTGGTAGGATTTTAATTTCGCCCGGACTGGCCTGTAACAGCCAAGTAATCTTAACGTATACATAGTTATGCTCACGGAACCTCCTTTTTATCATTCGTTTCCGATGGGACTAGGTGTCGAACACCCACCTGGACCAGGGTAGGGGGGTATTTTGCTCGAAAACAATCCAGAAGATGTTTCCACCATAGGCCTACATGAACCATTGAACCCATGACGTTTGAGTTGAGAGGCAGACACCTTGCCTATGGACTACCGAGTCAGTTCTGAGGACCCGGGCAGCGCCAGCACAGATACATCTGAAACACAACTCTTGCAATTCAAATAAGGCACACCATTGTTTATTTTTATACACAACAGATACACACTTGGTAATGGAATAATAATATAGTTTATTTACATAGCACTTTATGCGGAAAAAAATCAAGGCGCTTTACAATCACGCATACCGGTACCAAAATCACGCATACCACAATCACGCAATATAACATAATGTCATAGGTATTATTGATTTTAAAAAGCTATACAAGATATAAGCTACATTGGTAAAATACATCTATATTAGGGATTAATCAAACATTATACATGTAATATTATCTAAAAGATCATGAAATGCTATAACAAATATTTCTTTACAAAGATGGAACTTAGATGCGGTTTTTCTTTTAATGTAGCAACTCACAAGGATTCAAACAAGCAAGTGTTTTCATCTTTATAGTCATATTCACAGTGGCGTACACACATAAGATGACGCCAGGCAGACAGGAAGTGTAGAAGGGGGTGTGCGGGGGAAGGAGGGGAAAGGGCGGGGCTCTCAGGTTCGTGACAACCTGTGCGTTCACTTTCGATTTCCAATGCCAATAAAATTTCAACATTTATAAAGCCCGAGGCCATTCATGTCTGGCGCTCATACCACTCAGCGCTGTGTATCGATGAGCTGGTTCTTCTTTTTTTGGTGTTCCTTTTCTTTTTGTTTTTTTTTGGGGGCGTTTTTTTGTTATCTACCTTTGTGTGTGAGTTGTCTCAGATTGTCTGGCCCGACAGAGTGCCATGTGTGCTAAAGATAGATTTTGTTTGCTGTTTGTCTTGGGGGGGGAGCGTTCACATGGGAACAGCGCTTCGCTTTATTGAACCCTCGATACCCAATGGCGTAACTTACGGCGCCCTGGCATTCGGCCTTTATAAGGGCATGTTCGGTAAACACGATGACCAGTCACCATGGCTGATGGCAGGTTATAGGAAAAAATGAAGGATTTCTTACGTAGCATGCAGCAGCATTTTTTTGTAGGAATTTCTTTTTACAGTTAGAACGCCCAGTGTGGTTGAGAATAACCTTTGGGTTGAGAATATCTTATCGAAATATATTTAGACAATAATCATCATCATCATTTGTGGCTTGCGTTATTCAACACATTGCCGACCATCCTCTCCATGTTGTTCTGAGTTCAGTGCTTCTGTAAAATCCGAGTTGGTGGTGATATCGGACGTGTTTTGTTTTAACGTTGTTACATATGAGGTGCGTTGTCTACCACGAGCTCTTGTCCCCTCTATGAATCCAGATGTTGTCAGTTTTTCTAGTCCATCTTGTTCCCACACATGGCCACGAAGTCTCATTTGCCTTGTCTTGATGTTGTTCATAAGTTCTCTTTCTTTTCCAATTTTCACAAGAACTTCCATGTTTGTAAACAAGATAATAACCTGTCCTTCAATTTAACAAGTAGAGAACAAACTATAAAAACTAGTAACACAATTTAAATACTCGGGCAATCATAACAAACAACTGCAAAGACACCACTAAAATAAGGCGAAGGATAGCAATAGCAAAACAAACATTGCATAATATTAAGGCTGTTGTCTCCAATTCAAAACCGACACGAAAATACAGACAGCGCAGACATATGTCTTTGCCACACCATTATATGCATGCAAAACGTGGATTTTAGATGTACAATGTCGTAAACGTTTATAAGCATTTGAAATGTGGATATATAGAAGAATATTTGGGGAAGGGGGGGAAGGTTTTTGATTGGTTAATGTCAAATTCAGTTTCGTCACTTGTTGTGTACTTCACATTGTTGTGTAATTAATCACATTGTATTATTAATCACACTACGATTAATCACATTGTTGTACTATTAATCACATTGTTGTGTACTATAATCTATTAATCACATTGTTGTGTACTATTAATAATCACATTGTTGTGTATTATTAATCACATTAATCACATTGTTGTGTACTATTAATCACATTGTTGTGTATTATTATCACATTGTTGTGTATTATTAATCATGTTGTGTATCACATTGTTGTGTACTTATTGATCACATTGTTGTGTACTATTAATCACATTGTTGTGTACTATTAATCACATTGTTGTGTACTATTGATCACTTGTTAATTGATCACATTGTTGTGTACTATTATCATTACTTAATCACATTGTTGGGTACTATTAATCACATTGTTGGGTACATTGTTGTATACTATTAATCACATTGTTGTATACTATTAATCACATTGTTGTGTACTATTAATCACATTGTTGTGTACTATTAATCACATTGTTGTGTACTATTAATCACATTGTTGGTACCATTAATCACATTGGTGTGTATCATTAATCACATTGGTGTGTACTATTAATCACATTGTTGTGTACTATTAATCACATTGTTGTGTACTATTAATCACACTGTTGTGTACTATTAATCACATTGTTGTGTACTATTAATCACATTGTTGTGTACTATTAATCACATTGTTGTGTACTATTAATCACATTGTTGTGTACTATTGATCACATTGTTGGGTACTATTG
>JAXRKP010003380.1:0-15427 GCA_037039925.1 Doris montereyensis | reverse complement strand
TGATGCCCGTCTGGATCTTGTGTTTGTCCTTGATGCATCCACTAGTGTGACAGAACCCAACTTTGAACTGATGAAAGGCTTTGTAAAAGACTTCTTAGGTGATGCAGACATCGATAATGGCAAAGTGAAAGTGGGTGTGATCATCTACAGCACAGGTGACTACGTGCAGTTCCAAATGAATGATTATGATACCAAGGCTGGAGTTTTAGCTGCAGTGGAGGATATTCCATACCGCTTTGGCAGCACTAACACAGCTGACGCCTTGAGGACCATGAGGGCAGAAATGTTCACTGTAGGTAATGGAGACCGTCCTGGTGTGGACAATGTGGCCATTGTGGTAACAGATGGTGTTTCCAACATTAACTCTAGAAGAACTATTCCAGAGGCAGAGCAAGCACGGGCAGACAACATTCACATCTATGCCATTGGTATTGGATTGACTGATACTAGAGAGTTGGACGGCATTGCCAGTAAACCTGTGGACGAGAATCGTTTTGCAGTTCAGGACTTTGCAGAGTTATCTGGTCTCCGTCATGAAGTCTTTTCTTCACTGTGTAAGTATTTAGAAATGTAGGCAAGCAATTGTGATAAAGATATTCATATTTTTGAACATTTAAGAGGATCTTATTTTCATGTAGTGACGTCGGTGTCCAAGTTCCAAAGTTTCGACCATGAGGTGCCGGGTTTCAATCCTAGCAGTTAGTTCCGACATTGTGTTCCTTGGGAAAGACATTTAGGAAGCATTTTCTTCAATCGACTCAGGAGTAAATGGATGTACTCACTAGCTTGGGAGCAAAAATCTGCATGAGACTGGCATCCTGTCTAGGAACTGATTATCATCACTTGTTCCACAGCTCGCTACAGAACTCGGGATAAGCTCCCGCTCTATAATCCATTGTGGCCTTGAAGGAACTACTTACATATTTTCATCTAACTAAGTGAAAGTATCTCAAATGCAAGATTTTGCCTTAAAGTAGCATGTTTTTATAAGTTACCTGCTGTAGAACTATTTACTGTGGGTTGGTAATATACAGAAAATAAATGAATGGGTTGATGATAACTTGTATGATGTAAGAAAACATGTTTGCAATGTAAAGGTCATGGATTGCTAAGAATCACAATGAGGCGGTGTTCATTTCTGAAATTGACATATCTACCATCAATGATTGTCGTTGTTCTTCATGTGGGCTGTGATCTTCTTATAGTTAAGAATTGTCTGCCTCGATCAGATACAGCCAGTCAGTAGTCTATGATTTGAGGGGGGTTTTTTTCTTCTTCTTTCCTTTAGAATAATCCCAATTTCTGCTTGAGTATTTGTTTTGTTTTCTACCAATTTTGTTGAATGTATCTGATCTTTTCAACAAATTGAGATAAGCAGCATTGTACATGTCGAAGAGTTGGTTGCTTGTTATTTTATATATTTGTATCTCATGAAATAAAAACTTTTCCTTGGCATTGAACGTTCTCTTCAATTACAGTATGATGCTTGAATGTTTCAATGTAAACGATTGTGCTTGCAGGTTCAACAGAGGCCCCAGTGGTGACCCCAGCTCAACCAGTCAGTAAGTAGAAAACTGCAATTTCTGTTACAAACAGTGTGTTTCTTAATGTTTTATAGTCAGTAATATCAGATTTTATGTTGATAATGTGACCCTAATTGATGCTATCAATCTGATTTCTCCATTTCCCAAAGTAAGTTGAGAGCATAAACTGGAAAAAGTGTTTCTTAATGATTGTGAAGTGTGGATGACAGTTATTCATTGTAAGCAACATAATATGCCTGTTTGATTTATTTTCCTCCGATGACACTTTCTTCTATGGTGACCATTTTATCCAGTTCTTTTCAAAAACTAAGTATTAGTATGGACATGTAAATAGTTTGATAATTATGTTGAGAATTTTTAGACAGTGTTTGGGATAATGTATACAGAAAGAGGGGTAGTTTCACTTGAATGTGTTATGGCTAAAATATCGGTGTGTTGTATTCACTTTTATGAGTTAAATGTTAAAAGTCTTGAGTGTTATGGGAAAGAATTGTGAAAGCCTTAACCGTTTTGATGTAGAGATATCTTATCATTGAGTTAAGTCATTGAAAGTCACCATGAAAATTGTTGTAGCATGAATGTGAGAATTTAAATCTCCAAGACATATTGACGCGTGTGCTTTGAATAATGGTTTGGTCTGTGATCAATTTGTCAGGTTGCTCTGATGCCCGTCTGGATCTTGTGTTTGTCCTTGATGCATCCACTAGTGTGACAGAACCCAACTTTGAACTGATGAAAGGCTTTGTAAAAGACTTCTTAGGTGATGCAGACATCGATAATGGCAAAGTGAAAGTGGGTGTGATCATCTACAGCACAGGTGACTACGTGCAGTTCCAAATGAATGATTATGATACCAAGGCTGGAGTTTTAGCTGCAGTGGAGGATATTCCATACCGCTTTGGCAGCACTAACACAGCTGACGCCTTGAGGACCATGAGGGCAGAAATGTTCACTGTAGGTAATGGAGACCGTCCTGGTGTGGACAATGTGGCCATTGTGGTAACAGATGGTGTTTCCAACATTAACTCTAGAAGAACTATTCCAGAGGCAGAGCAAGCACGGGCAGACAACATTCACATCTATGCCATTGGTATTGGATTGACTGATACTAGAGAGTTGGACGGCATTGCCAGTAAACCTGTGGACGAGAATCGTTTTGCAGTTCAGGACTTTGCAGAGTTATCTGGTCTCCGTCATGAAGTCTTTTCTTCACTGTGTAAGTATTTAGAAATGTAGGCAAGCAATTGTGATAAAGATATTCATATTTTTGAACATTTAAGAGGATCTTATTTTCATGTAGTGACGTCGGTGTCCAAGTTCCAAAGTTTCGACCATGAGGTGCCGGGTTTCAATCCTAGCAGTTAGTTCCGACATTGTGTTCCTTGGGAAAGACATTTAGGAAGCATTTTCTTCAATCGACTCAGGAGTAAATGGATGTACTCACTAGCTTGGGAGCAAAAATCTGCATGAGACTGGCATCCTGTCCAGGAACTGATTATCATCACTTGTTCCACAGCTCGCTACAGAACTCGGGATAAGCTCCCACTCTATAATCCATTATGGCCTTGAAGGAACTACTTACATATTTTCATCTAACTAAGTGAAAGTATCTCAAATGCAAGATTTTGCCTTAAAGTAGCATGTTTTTATAAGTTACCTGCAGTAGAACTATTTACTGTGGGTTGGTAATATACAGAAAATAAATGAATGGGTTGATGATAACTTGTATGATGTAAGAAAACATGTTTGCAATGTAAAGGTCATGGATTGCTAAGAATCACAATGAGGCGGTGTTCATTTCTGAAATTGACATATCTACCATCAATGATTGTCGTTGTTCTTCATGTGGGCTGTGATCTTCTTATAGTTAAGAATTGTCTGCCTCGATCAGATACAGCCAGTCAGTAGTCTATGATTTGAGGGGGTTTTTTTTCTTCTTCTTTCCTTTAGAATAATCCCAATTTCTGCTTGAGTATTTGTTTTGTTTTCTACCAATTTTGTTGAATGTATCTGATCTTTTCAACAAATTGAGATAAGCAGCATTGTACATGTCGAAGAGTTGGTTGCTTGTTATTTTATATATTTGTATCTCATGAAATAAAAACTTTTCCTTGGCATTGAACGTTCTCTTCAATTACAGTATGATGCTTGAATGTTTCAATGTAAACGATTGTGCTTGCAGGTTCAACAGAGGCCCCAGTGGTGACCCCAGCTCAACCAGTCAGTAAGTAGAAAACTGCAATTTCTGTTACAAACAGTGTGTTTCTTAATGTTTTATAGTCAGTAATATCAGATTTTATGTTGATAATGTGACCCTAATTGATGCTATCAATCTGATTTCTCCATTTCCCAAAGTAAGTTGAGAGCATAAACTGGAAAAAGTGTTTCTTAATGATTGTGAAGTGTGGATGACAGTTATTCATTGTAAGCAACATAATATGCCTGTTTGATTTATTTTCCTCCGATGACACTTTCTTCTATGGTGACCATTTTATCCAGTTCTTTTCAAAAACTAAGTATTAGTATGGACATGTAAATAGTTTGATAATTATGTTGAGAATTTTTAGACAGTGTTTGGGATAATGTATACAGAAAGAGGGGTAGTTTCACTTGAATGTGTTATGGCTAAAATATCGGTGTGTTGTATTCACTTTTATGAGTTAAATGTTAAAAGTCTTGAGTGTTATGGGAAAGAATTGTGAAAGCCTTAACCGTTTTGATGTAGAGATATCTTATCATTGAGTTAAGTCATTGAAAGTCACCATGAAAATTGTTGTAGCATGAATGTGAGAATTTAAATCTCCAAGACATATTGACGCGTGTGCTTTGAATAATGGTTTGGTCTGTGATCAATTTGTCAGGTTGCTCTGATGCCCGTCTGGATCTTGTGTTTGTCCTTGATGCATCCACTAGTGTGACAGAACCCAACTTTGAACTGATGAAAGGCTTTGTAAAAGACTTCTTAGGTGATGCAGACATCGATAATGGCAAAGTGAAAGTGGGTGTGATCATCTACAGCACAGGTGACTACGTGCAGTTCCAAATGAATGATTATGATACCAAGGCTGGAGTTTTAGCTGCAGTGGAGGATATTCCATACCGCTTTGGCAGCACTAACACAGCTGACGCCTTGAGGACCATGAGGGCAGAAATGTTCACTGTAGGTAATGGAGACCGTCCTGGTGTGGACAATGTGGCCATTGTGGTAACAGATGGTGTTTCCAACATTAACTCTAGAAGAACTATTCCAGAGGCAGAGCAAGCACGGGCAGACAACATTCACATCTATGCCATTGGTATTGGATTGACTGATACTAGAGAGTTGGACGGCATTGCCAGTAAACCTGTGGACGAGAATCGTTTTGCAGTTCAGGACTTTGCAGAGTTATCTGGTCTCCGTCATGAAGTCTTTTCTTCACTGTGTAAGTATTTAGAAATGTAGGCAAGCAATAGTGATAAAGATATTCATATTTTTGAACATTTAAGAGGATCTTATTTTCATGTAGTGACGTCGGTGTCCAAGTTCCAAAGTTTCGACCATGAGGTGCCGGGTTTCAATCCTAGCAGTTAGTTCCGACATTGTGTTCCTTGGGAAAGACATTTAGGAAGCATTTTCTTCAATCGACTCAGGAGTAAATGGATGTACTCACTAGCTTGGGAGCAAAAATCTGCATGAGACTGGCATCCTGTCTAGGAACTGATTATCATCACTTGTTCCACAGCTCGCTACAGAACTCGGGATAAGCTCCCGCTCTATAATCCATTATGGCCTTGAAGGAACTACTTACATATTTTCATCTAACTAAGTGAAAGTATCTCAAATGCAAGATTTTGCCTTAAAGTAGCATGTTTTTATAAGTTACCTGCAGTAGAACTATTTACTGTGGGTTGGTAATATACAGAAAATAAATGAATGGGTTGATGATAACTTGTATGATGTAAGAAAACATGTTTGCAATGTAAAGGTCATGGATTGCTAAGAATCACAATGAGGCGGTGTTCATTTCTGAAATTGACATATCTACCATCAATGATTGTCGTTGTTCTTCATGTGGGCTGTGATCTTCTTATAGTTAAGAATTGTCTGCCTCGATCAGATACAGCCAGTCAGTAGTCTATGATTTGAGGGGGGTTTTTTTCTTCTTCTTTCCTTTAGAATAATCCCAATTTCTGCTTGAGTATTTGTTTTGTTTTCTACCAATTTTGTTGAATGTATCTGATCTTTTCAACAAATTGAGATAAGCAGCATTGTACATGTCGAAGAGTTGGTTGCTTGTTATTTTATATATTTGTATCTCATGAAATAAAAACTTTTCCTTGGCATTGAACGTTCTCTTCAATTACAGTATGATGCTTGAATGTTTCAATGTAAACGATTGTGCTTGCAGGTTCAACAGAGGCCCCAGTGGTGACCCCAGCTCAACCAGTCAGTAAGTAGAAAACTGCAATTTCTGTTACAAACAGTGTGTTTCTTAATGTTTTATAGTCAGTAATATCAGATTTTATGTTGATAATGTGACCCTAATTGATGCTATCAATCTGATTTCTCCATTTCCCAAAGTAAGTTGAGAGCATAAACTGGAAAAAGTGTTTCTTAATGATTGTGAAGTGTGGATGACAGTTATTCATTGTAAGCAACATAATATGCCTGTTTGATTTATTTTCCTCCGATGACACTTTCTTCTATGGTGACCATTTTATCCAGTTCTTTTCAAAAACTAAGTATTAGTATGGACATGTAAATAGTTTGATAATTATGTTGAGAATTTTTAGACAGTGTTTGGGATAATGTATACAGAAAGAGGGGTAGTTTCACTTGAATGTGTTATGGCTAAAATATCGGTGTGTTGTATTCACTTTTATGAGTTAAATGTTAAAAGTCTTGAGTGTTATGGGAAAGAATTGTGAAAGCCTTAACCGTTTTGATGTAGAGATATCTTATCATTGAGTTAAGTCATTGAAAGTCACCATGAAAATTGTTGTAGCATGAATGTGAGAATTTAAATCTCCAAGACATATTGACGCGTGTGCTTTGAATAATGGTTTGGTCTGTGATCAATTTGTCAGGTTGCTCTGATGCCCGTCTGGATCTTGTGTTTGTCCTTGATGCATCCACTAGTGTGACAGAACCCAACTTTGAACTGATGAAAGGCTTTGTAAAAGACTTCTTAGGTGATGCAGACATCGATAATGGCAAAGTGAAAGTGGGTGTGATCATCTACAGCACAGGTGACTACGTGCAGTTCCAAATGAATGATTATGATACCAAGGCTGGAGTTTTAGCTGCAGTGGAGGATATTCCATACCGCTTTGGCAGCACTAACACAGCTGACGCCTTGAGGACCATGAGGGCAGAAATGTTCACTGTAGGTAATGGAGACCGTCCTGGTGTGGACAATGTGGCCATTGTGGTAACAGATGGTGTTTCCAACATTAACTCTAGAAGAACTATTCCAGAGGCAGAGCAAGCACGGGCAGACAACATTCACATCTATGCCATTGGTATTGGATTGACTGATACTAGAGAGTTGGACGGCATTGCCAGTAAACCTGTGGACGAGAATCGTTTTGCAGTTCAGGACTTTGCAGAGTTATCTGGTCTCCGTCATGAAGTCTTTTCTTCACTGTGTAAGTATTTAGAAATGTAGGCAAGCAATAGTGATAAAGATATTCATATTTTTGAACATTTAAGAGGATCTTATTTTCATGTAGTGACGTCGGTGTCCAAGTTCCAAAGTTTCGACCATGAGGTGCCGGGTTTCAATCCTAGCAGTTAGTTCCGACATTGTGTTCCTTGGGAAAGACATTTAGGAAGCATTTTCTTCAATCGACTCAGGAGTAAATGGATGTACTCACTAGCTTGGGAGCAAAAATCTGCATGAGACTGGCATCCTGTCTAGGAACTGATTATCATCACTTGTTCCACAGCTCGCTACAGAACTCGGGATAAGCTCCCGCTCTATAATCCATTATGGCCTTGAAGGAACTACTTACATATTTTCATCTAACTAAGTGAAAGTATCTCAAATGCAAGATTTTGCCTTAAAGTAGCATGTTTTTATAAGTTACCTGCAGTAGAACTATTTACTGTGGGTTGGTAATATACAGAAAATAAATGAATGGGTTGATGATAACTTGTATGATGTAAGAAAACATGTTTGCAATGTAAAGGTCATGGATTGCTAAGAATCACAATGAGGCGGTGTTCATTTCTGAAATTGACATATCTACCATCAATGATTGTCGTTGTTCTTCATGTGGGCTGTGATCTTCTTATAGTTAAGAATTGTCTGCCTCGATCAGATACAGCCAGTCAGTAGTCTATGATTTGAGGGGGTTTTTTTTTCTTCTTCTTTCCTTTAGAATAATCCCAATTTCTGCTTGAGTATTTGTTTTGTTTTCTACCAATTTTGTTGAATGTATCTGATCTTTTCAACAAATTGAGATAAGCAGCATTGTACATGTCGAAGAGTTGGTTGCTTGTTATTTTATATATTTGTATCTCATGAAATAAAAACTTTTCCTTGGCATTGAACGTTCTCTTCAATTACAGTATGATGCTTGAATGTTTCAATGTAAACGATTGTGCTTGCAGGTTCAACAGAGGCCCCAGTGGTGACCCCAGCTCAACCAGTCAGTAAGTAGAAAACTGCAATTTCTGTTACAAACAGTGTGTTTCTTAATGTTTTATAGTCAGTAATATCAGATTTTATGTTGATAATGTGACCCTAATTGATGCTATCAATCTGATTTCTCCATTTCCCAAAGTAAGTTGAGAGCATAAACTGGAAAAAGTGTTTCTTAATGATTGTGAAGTGTGGATGACAGTTATTCATTGTAAGCAACATAATATGCCTGTTTGATTTATTTTCCTCCGATGACACTTTCTTCTATGGTGACCATTTTATCCAGTTCTTTTCAAAAACTAAGTATTAGTATGGACATGTAAATAGTTTGATAATTATGTTGAGAATTTTTAGACAGTGTTTGGGATAATGTATACAGAAAGAGGGGTAGTTTCACTTGAATGTGTTATGGCTAAAATATCGGTGTGTTGTATTCACTTTTATGAGTTAAATGTTAAAAGTCTTGAGTGTTATGGGAAAGAATTGTGAAAGCCTTAACCGTTTTGATGTAGAGATATCTTATCATTGAGTTAAGTCATTGAAAGTCACCATGAAAATTGTTGTAGCATGAATGTGAGAATTTAAATCTCCAAGACATATTGACGCGTGTGCTTTGAATAATGGTTTGGTCTGTGATCAATTTGTCAGGTTGCTCTGATGCCCGTCTGGATCTTGTGTTTGTCCTTGATGCATCCACTAGTGTGACAGAACCCAACTTTGAACTGATGAAAGGCTTTGTAAAAGACTTCTTAGGTGATGCAGACATCGATAATGGCAAAGTGAAAGTGGGTGTGATCATCTACAGCACAGGTGACTACGTGCAGTTCCAAATGAATGATTATGATACCAAGGCTGGAGTTTTAGCTGCAGTGGAGGATATTCCATACCGCTTTGGCAGCACTAACACAGCTGACGCCTTGAGGACCATGAGGGCAGAAATGTTCACTGTAGGTAATGGAGACCGTCCTGGTGTGGACAATGTGGCCATTGTGGTAACAGATGGTGTTTCCAACATTAACTCTAGAAGAACTATTCCAGAGGCAGAGCAAGCACGGGCAGACAACATTCACATCTATGCCATTGGTATTGGATTGACTGATACTAGAGAGTTGGACGGCATTGCCAGTAAACCTGTGGACGAGAATCGTTTTGCAGTTCAGGACTTTGCAGAGTTATCTGGTCTCCGTCATGAAGTCTTTTCTTCACTGTGTAAGTATTTAGAAATGTAGGCAAGCAATAGTGATAAAGATATTCATATTTTTGAACATTTAAGAGGATCTTATTTTCATGTAGTGACGTCGGTGTCCAAGTTCCAAAGTTTCGACCATGAGGTGCCGGGTTTTTAATCCTAGCAGTTAGTTCCGACATTGTGTTCCTTGGGAAAGACATTTAGGAAGCATTTTCTTCAATCGACTCAGGAGTAAATGGATGTACTCACTAGCTTGGGAGCAAAAATCTGCATGAGACTGGCATCCTGTCTAGGAACTGATTATCATCACTTGTTCCACAGCTCGCTACAGAACTCGGGATAAGCTCCCGCTCTATAATCCATTATGGCCTTGAAGGAACTACTTACATATTTTCATCTAACTAAGTGAAAGTGTCTCAAATGCAAGATTTTGCCTTAAAGTAGCATGTTTTTATAAGTTACCTGCAGTAGAACTATTTACTGTGGGTTGGTAATATACAGAAAATAAATGAATGGGTTGATGATAACTTGTATGATGTAAGAAAACATGTTTGCAATGTAAAGGTCATGGATTGCTAAGAATCACAATGAGGCGGTGTTCATTTCTGAAATTGACATATCTACCATCAATGATTGTCGTTGTTCTTCATGTGGGCTGTGATCTTCTTATAGTTAAGAATTGTCTGCCTCGATCAGATACAGCCAGTCAGTAGTCTATGATTTGAGGGGGTTTTTTTTTTCTTCTTCTTTCCTTTAGAATAATCCCAATTTCTGCTTGAGTATTTGTTTTGTTTTCTACCAATTTTGTTGAATGTATCTGATCTTTTCAACAAATTGAGATAAGCAGCATTGTACATGTCGAAGAGTTGGTTGCTTGTTATTTTATATATTTGTATCTCATGAAATAAAAACTTTTCCTTGGCATTGAACGTTCTCTTCAATTACAGTATGATGCTTGAATGTTTCAATGTAAACGATTGTGCTTGCAGGTTCAACAGAGGCCCCAGTGGTGACCCCAGCTCAACCAGTCAGTAAGTAGAAAACTGCAATTTCTGTTACAAACAGTGTGTTTCTTAATGTTTTATAGTCAGTAATATCAGATTTTATGTTGATAATGTGACCCTAATTGATGCTATCAATCTGATTTCTCCATTTCCCAAAGTAAGTTGAGAGCATAAACTGGAAAAAGTGTTTCTTAATGATTGTGAAGTGTGGATGACAGTTATTCATTGTAAGCAACATAATATGCCTGTTTGATTTATTTTCCTCCGATGACACTTTCTTCTATGGTGACCATTTTATCCAGTTCTTTTCAAAAACTAAGTATTAGTATGGACATGTAAATAGTTTGATAATTATGTTGAGAATTTTTAGACAGTGTTTGGGATAATGTATACAGAAAGAGGGGTAGTTTCACTTGAATGTGTTATGGCTAAAATATCGGTGTGTTGTATTCACTTTTATGAGTTAAATGTTAAAAGTCTTGAGTGTTATGGGAAAGAATTGTGAAAGCCTTAACCGTTTTGATGTAGAGATATCTTATCATTGAGTTAAGTCATTGAAAGTCACCATGAAAATTGTTGTAGCATGAATGTGAGAATTTAAATCTCCAAGACATATTGACGCGTGTGCTTTGAATAATGGTTTGGTCTGTGATCAATTTGTCAGGTTGCTCTGATGCCCGTCTGGATCTTGTGTTTGTCCTTGATGCATCCACTAGTGTGACAGAACCCAACTTTGAACTGATGAAAGGCTTTGTAAAAGACTTCTTAGGTGATGCAGACATCGATAATGGCAAAGTGAAAGTGGGTGTGATCATCTACAGCACAGGTGACTACGTGCAGTTCCAAATGAATGATTATGATACCAAGGCTGGAGTTTTAGCTGCAGTGGAGGATATTCCATACCGCTTTGGCAGCACTAACACAGCTGACGCCTTGAGGACCATGAGGGCAGAAATGTTCACTGTAGGTAATGGAGACCGTCCTGGTGTGGACAATGTGGCCATTGTGGTAACAGATGGTGTTTCCAACATTAACTCTAGAAGAACTATTCCAGAGGCAGAGCAAGCACGGGCAGACAACATTCACATCTATGCCATTGGTATTGGATTGACTGATACTAGAGAGTTGGACGGCATTGCCAGTAAACCTGTGGACGAGAATCGTTTTGCAGTTCAGGACTTTGCAGAGTTATCTGGTCTCCGTCATGAAGTCTTTTCTTCACTGTGTAAGTATTTAGAAATGTAGGCAAGCAATAGTGATAAAGATATTCATATTTTTGAACATTTAAGAGGATCTTATTTTCATGTAGTGACGTCGGTGTCCAAGTTCCAAAGTTTCGACCATGAGGTGCCGGGTTTCAATCCTAGCAGTTAGTTCCGACATTGTGTTCCTTGGGAAAGACATTTAGGAAGCATTTTCTTCAATCGACTCAGGAGTAAATGGATGTACTCACTAGCTTGGGAGCAAAAATCTGCATGAGACTGGCATCCTGTCTAGGAACTGATTATCATCACTTGTTCCACAGCTCGCTACAGAACTCGGGATAAGCTCCCGCTCTATAATCCATTATGGCCTTGAAGGAACTACTTACATATTTTCATCTAACTAAGTGAAAGTATCTCAAATGCAAGATTTTGCCTTAAAGTAGCATGTTTTTATAAGTTACCTGCAGTAGAACTATTTACTGTGGGTTGGTAATATACAGAAAATAAATGAATGGGTTGATGATAACTTGTATGATGTAAGAAAACATGTTTGCAATGTAAAGGTCATGGATTGCTAAGAATCACAATGAGGCGGTGTTCATTTCTGAAATTGACATATCTACCATCAATGATTGTCGTTGTTCTTCATGTGGGCTGTGATCTTCTTATAGTTAAGAATTGTCTGCCTCGATCAGATACAGCCAGTCAGTAGTCTATGATTTGAGGGGGTTTTTTTTCTTCTTCTTTCCTTTAGAATAATCCCAATTTCTGCTTGAGTATTTGTTTTGTTTTCTACCAATTTTGTTGAATGTATCTGATCTTTTCAACAAATTGAGATAAGCAGCATTGTACATGTCGAAGAGTTGGTTGCTTGTTATTTTATATATTTGTATCTCATGAAATAAAAACTTTTCCTTGGCATTGAACGTTCTCTTCAATTACAGTATGATGCTTGAATGTTTCAATGTAAACGATTGTGCTTGCAGGTTCAACAGAGGCCCCAGTGGTGACCCCAGCTCAACCAGTCAGTAAGTAGAAAACTGCAATTTCTGTTACAAACAGTGTGTTTCTTAATGTTTTATAGTCAGTAATATCAGATTTTATGTTGATAATGTGACCCTAATTGATGCTATCAATCTGATTTCTCCATTTCCCAAAGTAAGTTGAGAGCATAAACTGGAAAAAGTGTTTCTTAATGATTGTGAAGTGTGGATGACAGTTATTCATTGTAAGCAACATAATATGCCTGTTTGATTTATTTTCCTCCGATGACACTTTCTTCTATGGTGACCATTTTATCCAGTTCTTTTCAAAAACTAAGTATTAGTATGGACATGTAAATAGTTTGATAATTATGTTGAGAATTTTTAGACAGTGTTTGGGATAATGTATACAGAAAGAGGGGTAGTTTCACTTGAATGTGTTATGGCTAAAATATCGGTGTGTTGTATTCACTTTTATGAGTTAAATGTTAAAAGTCTTGAGTGTTATGGGAAAGAATTGTGAAAGCCTTAACCGTTTTGATGTAGAGATATCTTATCATTGAGTTAAGTCATTGAAAGTCACCATGAAAATTGTTGTAGCATGAATGTGAGAATTTAAATCTCCAAGACATATTGACGCGTGTGCTTTGAATAATGGTTTGGTCTGTGATCAATTTGTCAGGTTGCTCTGATGCCCGTCTGGATCTTGTGTTTGTCCTTGATGCATCCACTAGTGTGACAGAACCCAACTTTGAACTGATGAAAGGCTTTGTAAAAGACTTCTTAGGTGATGCAGACATCGATAATGGCAAAGTGAAAGTGGGTGTGATCATCTACAGCACAGGTGACTACGTGCAGTTCCAAATGAATGATTATGATACCAGGCTGGAGTTTTAGCTGCAGTGGAGGATATTCCATACCGCTTTGGCAGCACTAACACAGCTGACGCCTTGAGGACCATGAGGGCAGAAATGTTCACTGTAGGTAATGGAGACCGTCCTGGTGTGGACAATGTGGCCATTGTGGTAACAGATGGTGTTTCCAACATTAACTCTAGAAGAACTATTCCAGAGGCAGAGCAAGCACGGGCAGACAACATTCACATCTATGCCATTGGTATTGGATTGACTGATACTAGAGAGTTGGACGGCATTGCCAGTAAACCTGTGGACGAGAATCGTTTTGCAGTTCAGGACTTTGCAGAGTTATCTGGTCTCCGTCATGAAGTCTTTTCTTCACTGTGTAAGTATTTAGAAATGTAGGCAAGCAATTGTGATAAAGATATTCATATTTTTGAACATTTAAGAGGATCTTATTTTCATGTAGTGACGTCGGTGTCCAAGTTCCAAAGTTTCGACCATGAGGTGCCGGGTTTCAATCCTAGCAGTTAGTTCCGACATTGTGTTCCTTGGGAAAGACATTTAGGAAGCATTTTCTTCAATCGACTCAGGAGTAAATGGATGTACTCACTAGCTTGGGAGCAAAAATCTGCATGAGACTGGCATCCTGTCTAGGAACTGATTATCATCACTTGTTCCACAGCTCGCTACAGAACTCGGGATAAGCTCCCGCTCTATAATCCATTATGGCCTTGAAGGAACTACTTACATATTTTCATCTAACTAAGTGAAAGTATCTCAAATGCAAGATTTTGCCTTAAAGTAGCATGTTTTTATAAGTTACCTGCAGTAGAACTATTTACTGTGGGTTGGTAATATACAGAAAATAAATGAATGGGTTGATGATAACTTGTATGATGTAAGAAAACATGTTTGCAATGTAAAGGTCATGGATTGCTAAGAATCACAATGAGGCGGTGTTCATTTCTGAAATTGACATATCTACCATCAATGATTGTCGTTGTTCTTCATGTGGGCTGTGATCTTCTTATAGTTAAGAATTGTCTGCCTCGATCAGATACAGCCAGTCAGTAGTCTATGATTTGAGGGGGTTTTTTTTCTTCTTCTTTCCTTTAGAATAATCCCAATTTCTGCTTGAGTATTTGTTTTGTTTTCTACCAATTTTGTTGAATGTATCTGATCTTTTCAACAAATTGAGATAAGCAGCATTGTACATGTCGAAGAGTTGGTTGCTTGTTATTTTATATATTTGTATCTCATGAAATAAAAACTTTTCCTTGGCATTGAACGTTCTCTTCAATTACAGTATGATGCTTGAATGTTTCAATGTAAACGATTGTGCTTGCAGGTTCAACAGAGGCCCCAGTGGTGACCCCAGCTCAACCAGTCAGTAAGTAGAAAACTGCAATTTCTGTTACAAACAGTGTGTTTCTTAATGTTTTATAGTCAGTAATATCAGATTTTATGTTGATAATGTGACCCTAATTGATGCTATCAATCTGATTTCTCCATTTCCCAAAGTAAGTTGAGAGCATAAACTGGAAAAAGTGTTTCTTAATGATTGTGAAGTGTGGATGACAGTTATTCATTGTAAGCAACATAATATGCCTGTTTGATTTATTTTCCTCCGATGACACTTTCTTCTATGGTGACCATTTTATCCAGTTCTTTTCAAAAACTAAGTATTAGTATGGACATGTAAATAGTTTGATAATTATGTTGAGAATTTTTAGACAGTGTTTGGGATAATGTATACAGAAAGAGGGGTAGTTTCACTTGAATGTGTTATGGCTAAAATATCGGTGTGTTGTATTCACTTTTATGAGTTAAATGTTAAAAGTCTTGAGTGTTATGGGAAAGAATTGTGAAAGCCTTAACCGTTTTGATGTAGAGATATCTTATCATTGAGTTAAGTCATTGAAAGTCACCATGAAAATTGTTGTAGCATGAATGTGAGAATTTAAATCTCCAAGACATATTGACGCGTGTGCTTTGAATAATGGTTTGGTCTGTGAT
>JAXRKP010000338.1:292500-349381 GCA_037039925.1 Doris montereyensis | reverse complement strand
CAGTGTTATGAAGTTCTCTGTCTCTGTCTCTGTCTGTTTCTATCTTTCTTTCTCTGTGTCTCTGTCTGTCTTTGTTTTTCTTTGTCTCTTTCTCTGTCTCTTTCTGTCGTTCAGTCTGTTTGTCTCTGTCTCTGTCTCTCTTTCTCTCTCTCTCTCTCTCTCTCTCTCTCTCTCTCTCTCTCTCTCTCTCTCTCTCTCTCTCTCTCTCTCTCTCTCTCTCTCTCTCTCTCTCTCTCTCTCTCTCTCTCTCTCCTCTCTCTCTCTCTCTCTCTCTTCAACTATTTCAGACGGTCTTTATTCCCTCTCTGATCCTCTACTTGATCTGCTGATCACAACACCGTATTACTATAACCTATCGTTGCCATTGGTCTAGGCTGATCACCTATAACATATCGTTGCCATTGGTCTAGGCTGATCACCTATAATCCTATCGTTGCCATTGGTCTAGGCTGATCACCTATAACCTATCGTTGCCATTGGTCTAGGCTGATCACCTATAACCTATCGTTGCCATTGATCTAGGCTGATCACCTATAACCTATCGTTGCCATTGGTCTAGGCTGATCACCTATAACCTATCGTTGCCATTGGTCTAGGCTAGGCTGATCACCTATAACCTATCGTTGCCATTGATCTAGGCTGATCACCTATAACCTATCGTTGCCAACCTAACGCTATACATGTACTTAGATGCCATTGGTCTATGCCTTTAAACCAAAGTGGAAATTGTCCAGGCTGGTCACGAACCGCCAACCAAACGCTGTACATGTCCTTAGGCCTTAAACGTAATCATTGAATATGTAATAATTGAATATGTAATCATTGAATATCATTGAATATGTGCATTGAATACGTAATCATTGAATACATAATCATTGAATATGTAATCATTGAATACGTAATCATTGAATACGTTCAAATACATAATCATTGAATACATAATCATTGAATATGTAATCAATCATGAATACACAATGATTGAATACATAATCATTGAATACGTAATCATTGAATACGTAATCATTGAATACATAATGATTGAATACGTAATCATTGAATACGTAATCATTGAATACATAATCATTGAATACGTAATCATTGAAATATATGTAATGATTGAATACGTAATGACTGAATACATAATCATTGAATAATCATTGAATACGTAATCATTGAATACGTAATCATTGAATACGTAATGATTGAATATGTAATGATTGAATACATAATCATTGAATACGTAATCATTGAATACGTACATACTCATGGAATACGTAATCATGGAATATGTAATCATAGAATACGTAATCATGAATACGTAATCATTGAATACATAATCATGGAATACATAATCATTGAATACGTAATCATGGAATACGTAATCATTGAATATGTAATCATGGAATACGTAATGATTGAATACGTAATCATTGAATACGTAATCATTGAATACGTAATCATCGAATACGTAATCATTGAATACGTAATCATCGGATAAGTAAACATCGAATACAATTTACTTTCGCTGCCGTTTTGGCACATGGAATTCTTCCGGTGGTCAACAATGTTGACTAACAGCAAGAGTGAGAGAAAGAGAAAGGAATAGAATTATATATGTATAGAGAGAAAGAGATAAATATATAGTAAGAGATAGAGAGATAGAAAGAGAGATAGTAAGATAGATGGATAGATAGAGAGATAGAGATATAGGGAGATAGATAGATAGATAGATAGATAGATAGAGAGAGAGAGAGAGAGAGAGAGAGAGAGAGAGAGAGAGAGAGAGAGAGAGAGAGAGAGAGAGAGAGAGAGAGAGAGAGAGAGAGAGAGAGAGAGAGAGAGAGAGAGAGAGAGAGAGAGAGAGAGAGAGAGAGAGAGAGAGAGAGAGAGAGAGAGAGACAGAGACAGAGACAGAGAGAGACAGAGACAGAGACAGAGAGAGAGAGAGAGAGAGAGAGAGAGACAGAGAGAGAGAGAGAGAGAGAGAGAGAGAGAGAGAGAGAGACAGAGAGACAGACAGACAGACAGACAGACAGACAGACAGACAGACAGACAGAGACAGAGACAAAGAAAGGAGTAAGAATAAAGACGTACATGAGAGAAAACAGGTCAGCGGGCCAGCCTACATTTCAAGCATAAGAAAAGAGTAACAATGATAGGGGTTTACAGTGGAGGGTGAATTGTTTCAAATATTAATTTGATTAATCAAAGGAGACACAGTCGCATACACACAGACAAACGCACGTGAGCCACCGGGCAAAAGATTCAATGAAGCATAATGTGAACATAATGACTCATTGCTGTAAAACAACATTACGAATGTAATTACACGTTCGGTCATCCTTCGCCATTGATGGATTAACGCTCATTCATCGATTTACGATTGTAGCTGTCTGTCTTTCTCCTCCTCCTCACGCTCTGTGTGTAAGTGTGTATGTGTGTGTGTGTAAGTGTGTAAGTGTGTGTGTGTTCTTCTTTGCATCGACCTGATCTGTCAACTGACTCATTTCTACACAACATACTTGCTTCTTTGTTGCAACTTCAACAACATTTTCGTTCATCCGTCATGTAATTTTATGCTGTATCTGTCGTCTTTGCATTCATGCTTCTTAATATTTCGTGACAGGTGATTTGGAAGATTGACTGTTAGAAGTCTAGACATTTAAAGATAATTTCCTCGATAACGCTTATTATGACATTGTGTTATGATTTATTATTTAAAAAACTGTTGTTTTTAATCAAGCCTATGGATCTATTCTTCTGTCTTGTTTTTGGTAATTATATTCATTAGAAAGATACATTTTAAATATAACTCGCATATAAATATAATGTATGTATATATATATATATATATATATATATATATATATATATATATATATATATATATATATATATATATATATATATATATATATATATATATATATATATATATATATATATATCTGAATTGGTCGATTTCTGTACGTCAAAGGATCTGTTTTGTAAGGCTAAAAATTTGCACGTAGATTTTAAATGATCCCAAGATCGTTACCATTTGAAGACATTTCTTACCGGAAGTGATGTTTAATTAAGGAAGCTTTCATTGTTTGCCCTGTCTTTGAGTAGAGCTCACAATCATCTAAGTCGCCATTTTCAACGGCTGAGAACAATGTAGGCCTGTAAGGTGTGAACAACGCTATTGAAACAGATGAGAAGTAGGCCTGTAAGGTGTGAACAACACTATTTCAGTTTCCTAATTAAAATACCGATCCCCTCGACGGACCATGTTTGTAATAAACTGTTCACAACCCCCCTCCCCCCACCCCTTCCCCAAAAACAAACAAACACACGAAACAAAACGACAGAAAACAATAAAATGATACAAAACAAAACAAAAACCGTATAGCATATCTCAAAATCTAAAGGTACTAAAAGCCCAAATCACGGAAAGGAAAATTTCAAAGTTTGATTGATTGACTGCAACAGAAATCAGAGCAAAAAATCGGTAGAAAAGAACTCACTCACAATAACAAAACAATACGTTCTTATGAAATATGAACGATAAGTCGTATAAAGAATTTTGAGTTAGGTACATTAAAAAAAATAATAATGCGCCATTCTTTTGTTGAAGAGTATTATGATATCGTGTGGTAGTACTTGGTGATGATGAAGGGGGTATAGTTGGCACAGCGGATGGAGTATTCGATTCTGTCTAGATCGAGTGCTAAAATATTTGTATTTGTTTGTTTGTTCCTTTTGATTTCTCTCGTCTTTGTTCCCCTAAGACTTCAATATTTATTTCCTGTCTTATTAAACATTTTCAAACGTGCATCTTGTTTTGCTGTTTGGCTTAACTAATGCTAGCACGTGATCTTGAAACAAAATGGTTGGTAAGGGTTTTCCCAATCAACCCCTGGTAACGTTCCTGGCTTGGTGAGTACATTTCCCTGGATTACCGTTCAAATGGGTAAAGCCGTGAAATCCTCTACTGTGCTTTGATTAATGAACGTCATATATCTGAAAATTGCTGCTTATTAGACAACGTCATGATTCACAATGTGATAAAAAAAGTAATGTAAATTCAATACTCAGCTTTGAGCTTAGGGTAATCGAGGGTGGGGCCGGTCATACAGCAAAATATCAGTGGTCATACAGCAAAATATCAGTTCTGTGGTACAGCAAAATATCAGTGTCATTGTAGTTTGTCATTTCACACCACCTTTACTCTACTTGTTCTGGTTATACAGCAAAACAATAATGTGGTAGTTTGTCATTGCTGTTCTGGTTATACAGTAAAACAATAATGTGGTAGTTTGTCATTGATTTCCACACCCGTTTCGCTGCTGGGTCAACAGAAGGACTAACTGACAAAATTTGCCTGGACTGGGGTTCAAACTCGAGTGTCGTGAGTAAGCGTCAGACGTTACACCGACTGAGCTAATAGCGTCTCTAAGCACAATGTAGGCACTCCTTTAGTTTGATTTATTTCTCCACCAGAAACAAAATGTTAGTTGAAAACATTATTTTAATTTGCTTCCTTCCTCCAGCAACGATGTCAGTTCTTTGCCTTACTAGGTGCTCATGATTTGAAAGTTATGCTCTCAGCTAACGAAAGTTATGGCATTAAACATGATTTGAAAGTTATGCTCGAAAGTTATGGCATTAAACATGATTTGAAAGTTATGCTCTCAGCTAACGGAAGTTATGGCATTAAACATGATTTTGAAAGTTATGCTCTCAGCTAACGGAAGTTATGGCATTAAACATGATTTGAAAGTTATGCTCTCAGCTAACGAAAGTTATGGCATTAAACATGATTTGAAAGTTATGCTCTCAGCTAACGAAAGTTATGGCATTAAACATGATTTGAAAGTTATGCTCTCAGCTAACGAAAGTTATGGCATTAAACATGATTTGAAAGTTATGCTCTCAGCTAACGAAAGTTATGGCATTAAACATGATTTGAAAGTTATGCTCTCAGCTAACGAAAGTTATGGCATTAAACATGATTTGAAAGTTATGCCTCAGCTAACGAAAGTTATGGCATTAAACATGATTTAAAGTTATGCCCTTAACGAAGGTTATGCTCTCAACTAACGAAAGTTTATGCTCTCAACTAACGAAGGTTATGCTCTCAACTAACGAAGGTTATGCTCTCAACTAACGAAGGTTATGCTCTCCAGCTAACAAACGTCATGCTCTCAGCTAACGAAAGTTATGGCATTAAACATGATTTTTAAAGTTATGCCCTCAACTAACGAAGGTTATGCTCTCAACTAACGAAGGTTATGCTCTCAACTAACGAAGGTTATGCTCTCAGCTAACAGACGTTATGCTCTCAACTAACGAAGGTTATCCTCTCAACTAACGAAGGTTATGCTCTCAGCTAACAAAAGTTATGCTCTCAGCTAACAAAAGTTATGCTCTCAGTTAACAAAAGTTATGCTCTCAGCTAACAAAAGTTATGCTCTCAGCTAACAAAAGTTATGCTCTCAACTAACGAAGGTTATGGCATTAAACATGATTTGAAAGTTATGCTCTCAGCTAAAAACAGTTATGCTCGCAGCTAACAAAGGTTATGCTCTCAGCTAACGAAGGTTATGCTCTCAGCTAACAAAGGTTGTGCTCTCAACTAACGAAGGTTATGCTCTCAGCTCTTATGTCTCAGCTAACAAAGGTTATGCTCTCAGCTAACGAAGGTTATGCTCTCAACTAACGAAGGTTATGCTCTCAGTTAACAAAGTTTATGCTCTCTACTAACGAAGGTTATGCTCTCAACTAACGAAGGTTATGCTCTCAGCTAACGAAAGTTATGCTCTCAGCTAACGAAGGTTATGCTCAGCTAACTCAAAGGTTGTGCTCTCAACTAACGAAAGTTATGCTCTCAGCTAACGAAGGTTATGCTCTCAGTTAACAAAGGTTATGCTCTCAACTAACGAAGGTTATGCTCTCAACTAACGAAGGTTATGCTCTCAGCTAACGAAAGTTATGCTCTCAACTAACAAAGGTTATGCTCTCAGCTAACGAAGGTTATGGCATTAAACATGATTTGAAAGTTATGCTCTCAGCTAACAAAAGTTATGCTCGCAGCTAACAAAAGTTATGCTCTCAGCTAACAAAGGTTATGCTCTCTCAGCTAACGAAGGTTATGCTCTCAGCTAACAAAGGTTATGCTCTCAACTAACAAAGGTTATGCTCTCAGCTAACAAAGGTTATGCTCTCAACTAACAAAGGTTATGCTCTCAGCTAACAAAGGTTATGCTCTCAGCTGACAAAGGTCATGCTCTCAACTAACAAAGGTTATGCTCTCAGCTAACAAAGGTTATGCTTTCAGCTAACAAAGGTTATGCTCTCAGCTAACAAAGGTTATGCTCTCAACTAACAAAGGTTATGCTCTCAGCTAACAAAGGTTATGCTCTCAACTAACAAAGGTTATGGTCTCAGCGAACAAAGGTTATGCTCTCAGCTAACGAGGTTATGCTCTCAGCTAACGAAGCATATGCTCTCAGCTAACGAAGAATATGCTCTCAGCTAACGAAGAATATGCTCTCAGCTAACGAAGAATATGCTCTCAGCTAACGAAGAATATGCTCTCAGCTAACAAAAGTTATGCTCTCAGCTAACAAAGGTTATGCTCTCAGCTAACGAAGGAATTGACATTAAACACGATTTGAAAGTTATACTCTCAGCTAACAAAGGAAATGACATTAAACATGATTTTAAAGTTATACTCTCAGCTAACAAAGGAAATGGCATTAAACATGATTTGAAAGTTATACTCTCAGGTAACGAAGGAAATGGCATTAAATGTGATTTGAAAGTTATGCTCTCAGCTAACGAATGAAATGGCATTAAACATGATTCGAAAGTTATGCTGTCAGCTTTCGAAGGAAATGACATTTAAATAATATCAAAGCCCCATAGCAACAAAGACAAGACAAAGATAAGGAAAAAACAGAAACAAAATCTTGGCCACCATGAGGATCGAACCCGAAACCTGTACAAACTTTCAGTGACTGCGACTGCTAGTCATGAATGGATTCGTGCGAAAGACCTTGTTAATTAAACTCCTTAAGGAGCGTAGTTAGCTCCCTTGGTTGACAGCACGCTTTCTTTTCATGGCGACGCGATGTGTACTGACGCAGAGGTCGCGGGTCCGAATCCCATTAATGGTGGCAAGATTATTTTCTGTCTATTCCTTGTGTTTGTCTCGTATTTATTCCTACGGGGCATTGATACTTAGTGTCATTTCCCCCACTTTCGACGTGCCCCTTGCCTCACTGTTTGTCTTGGCTCTTAGCTAATGATAATCATCATCATTCAGTGCCTACTCCACTATTTATAGCTATCAAGGTTGTGGGGAAAGATTTACCCTTGCCCAACACGCCGTCAGTAAAGAAATTGGAAAATTCGTACTTTTCTCTTGTCGTCTTTCGTCGCCGACTTTGCCCCTCCCCTCCCCACCCCGACCCCCGGTATCCCTCACACCCATGATAGGCCTACCCCTTGTCTGTTCACAATTAGCTTCCGGCTTGTGCCAAACATCTCGTCCACAGAATCGATTCCGATGTGACTGCACTGTCAACTTAACGTTTGCCACACACAGACATACACACATACACACACATACACACTCACACATCTGGAGACATCAGATCAACACACACTCACACACACACACACACACATATCTGGAGACATTAGTTCTACACACGCACACATTATCATCAAACTCCGCACGCGCACAATAACAAACTCAACACACACACACACACACACACACACGATAACACACTCAATTGAGTTATCCACGAGACTTTGATGTGAAGTGTTTGATTTAGTGTGCTGGCGAATATTTGTAAGCTTTTCATTGAATCGTTTCCTGCACTTCCTCCTCATTGCAACCAAGATAATATCAATGGTCTATTGTTATTCTACCTTGTCGTTTTAGTTTTAGATGATGGCAATAAGATAATAAGCTCAGATTTAAGTCTTTTCCCTTAAGTCTCTTGAATCGTAGAACCCTTTCATTCAAGTATTCTGTTTGTTAGTAAAACCAACAAATCATCAAAGCTGATGTCTTTGTTTCTAGGCTTTTCTTGTTAGTTTGCTCTCTGATGGCTGTGTTTTCAGATTACTTATGATACTTGAAGTTCAAGCTATGTGAGAGTGTGTTTTGAGATTACTTATGATACTTGAAGTTCAAGCTATGTGAGAGTGTGTTTTATGTTGTGTTTTCAGATTACAGATTACTTATGATACTTGAAGTTAAAGCTATGTGAGAGTGTGTTTTCAGATTACTTATGATACTTGAAGTTAAAGCTATGTGAGAGTGTGTTTTCAGATTACTTATGATACTTGAAGTTCAAGCTATGTGAGAGTGTGTTTTCAGATTACTTATGATACTTGAAGTTAAAGCTATGTGAGAGTGTGTTTTCAGATTACTATGTGTGTGTGTTTTACGATACTTGAAGTTCAAGCTATGTGAGAGTGTTTTCAGATTACTTATGATACTTGAAGTTCAAGCTATGTTAGAGTGTGTTTTCAGATTACTTATGATACTTGAAGTTCAAGCTATGTGAGAGTGTGTTTTCAGATTACTTATGATACTTGAAGTTCAAGCTATGTTAGAGTTCAAGTGTGTTTCAGATTACTTATGATACTTGAAGTTAAAGCTATGTGAGAGTGTGTTTTCAGATTACTTATGATACTTGAAGTTAAAGCTATGTGAGAGTGTGTTTTCAGATTACTTATGATACTTGAAGTTAAAGCTATGTGAGAGTGTGTTTTCAGATTACTTATGATACTTGAAGTTCAAGCTATGTTAGAGTGTGTTTTCAGATTACTTATGATACTTGAAGTTCAAGCTATGTGAGAGTGTGTTTTCAGATTACTTATGATACTTGAAGTTAAAGCTATGTGAGAGTGTGTTTTCAGATTACTTATGATACTTGAAGTTAAAGCTATGTGAGAGTGTGTTTTCAGATTACTTATGATACTTGAAGTTAAAGCTATGTGAGAGTGTGTTTTCAGATTACTTATGATACTTGAAGTTAGAGTGTGTTTTCAGCTATGTACTTGAAGTTAAAGTGTGTTTTTCAGATTACTTATGATACTTGAAGTTAAAGCTATGTTAGAGTGTGTTTTCAGATTACTTATGATACTTGAAGTTCAAGCTATGTGAGAGTGTGTTTTCAGATTACTTATGATACTGTGAAGTTCAAGTTAAAGCTATGTGAGAGTGTGTTTTCAGATTACTTATGATACTTGAAGTTAAAGCTATGTGAGAGTGTGTTTTCAGATTACTTATGATACTTGAAGTTAAAGCTATGTTAGAGTGTGTTTTCAGATTACTTATGATACTTGAAGTTAAAGCTATGTGAGAGTGTGTTTTCAGATTACTTATGATACTTGAAGTTCAAGCTATGTGAGAGTGTGTTTTCAGATTACTTATGATACTTGAAGTTCAAGCTATGTGAGAGTGTGTTTTCAGATTACTTATGATACTTGAAGTTAAAGCTATGTGTGAGTGTGTTTTCAGATTACTTATGATACTTGAAGTTAAAGCTATGTGAGAGTGTGTTTTCAGATTACTTATGATACTTGAAGTTCAAGCTATGTGAGAGTGTGTTTTCAGATTACTTATGATACTTGAAGTTAAAGCTATGTGTGAGTGTGTTTTCAGATTACTGCTACTTGAAGTTAAAGCTGTGAGAGTGTGTTTTCAGATTACTTATGATACTTGAAGTTCAAGCTATGTGTGAGTGTGTTTTCAGATTACTTATGATACTTGAAGTTAAAGCTATGTGAAAGCTTTTCAGATGTACTTATGATACTTGAAGTTAAAGCTATGTGAGATGTGTTTTCAGATTATGATACTTGAAGTTAAAGCTATGTGAGAGTGTGTTTTCAGATTAGAGTGTGTTTTAGAGTGTTTTTCAGATTACTTATGATACTTGAAGTTCAAGCTATGTGAGAGTGTGTTTTCAGATTACTTATGATACTTGAAGTTCAAGCTATGTGAGAGTGTGTTTTCAGATTACTTATGATACTTGAAGTTCAAGCTATGTGAGTTTGTTTTCTTGAAGATTACAGATTACTATGATACTTGAAGTTCAAGCTATGTTAGAGTGTGTTTTCAGATTACTTATGATACTTGAAGTTCAAGCTATGTGAGAGTGTGTTTTCAGATTACTTATGATACTTGAAGTTCAAGCTATGTGAGAGTGTGTTTTCAGATTACTTATGATAATTCAAGCTGTGAGAGTGTGTTTTCAGATTTTGCTTTTATGATACTGAAGTTATCGCTATGTAAAAAAGATGAAATCATCAATTGAAGTTCAAGCTATGTGAGTGTTTTATTACTTATGATACTTGAAGTTAAAGCTATGTGAGTGTGTTTTCAGATTACTTATGATACTTGAAGTTAAAGCTATGTGAGAGTGTGTTTTCAGATTACTTATGATACTTGAAGTTAAAGCTACTGTGAGTGTGTTTTCAGATTACATGATACTTGAAGTTCAAGCTATGTAGAGTGTGTTTTCAGATTACATGATCATTGTAGTTAAAAATATGTGACTGTGTTTTTTGCACATTACTTATGATCACTTGAAGTTCAAGCTATCCAGATCATTGTGTCTTACTCTCACATTACAGATATGATACTCCTGAAGTTAAAGCTATTGTATATTGTGTTTACTTATGATACTTGAGATCATCCCCCATTACTATCTATCACACAAGATCATTGTATTATCCTACTCTATCACACACAGATCATTGTATACCCCCATCCTACTCTATCACACACAGATCATTGTATAGTGTATCCACACAGATCATTATGATACCTCCCAGTTCTATCACACAGATCATTGTTTACCCCCTCCTACTCTATCATACTTGATCATTGTATGTGGAGTCCTGTTTATCACACACTTAGATCATTGAAGTACCCCCATCCTGACTCTGTTTTCAGATTACAGATCATTGTATTCAAGCTATGTGATCACACACAGATTACTTATATACTCCTATCCTATCACACACAGATCATTGTATACCCCCATGATACTCTAAGTTCACACACAGATCATTGTTTTCAGATTACTTATGACACAGAAGATCAAGCTATGTATTGTGAGTGTGTTTTCATCCTACTCTATGACACACAGATCTATGTCCTATTCTTTTCAGACACTTAGATATTTGAAGTTCCCCCATCCTACTCTACCACACACAGATCATTGTATGCCCAAGCTATCCTACTCTATTTTCAGATTACAGATCATTGTGAGTACCCCCATCCTATTCTACTTGACACGGAAGCATTGTATGTTTTCATCCTACTCTATCACAGATCATTGTATGCCCCATCAGATACTCTACCCCACAGATCATTGTATACCACCCCCGCTGTAAAAAAGATGAAATCATCAATGGGCAATTACTCATCTACTCTAGCACACAGATCATTGTATACCCCCATCCTACTCTACCCCACACATATCCTTTATACCCCCATCCTACTCTACCACACAGATCATTGTATACCCCCATCCTACTCTATCACACACACAGATCATTGTATACCCCCATCCTACTCTATACACACACAGATCATTGTATACCCCCATCCTACTCTATCACACACAGATCATTGTATACCCCCATCCCTACTCTACCACACACAGATCATTGTATACCCCCCTATCCTACTCTACCCCACACAGATCATTGTATGCCCCCATCCTACTCTATCACACACAGATCATTGTATACCCCCATCCTACTCTACCACACACAGATCATTGTATGCCCCCACTCCTACTCTATACCCCCATCCTACAGATCATTGTATGCCCCATCCTACTCTACCACACACAGATCATTGTATACCCCCATCCTACTCTACCACACACAGATCATTGTATACCCCCATCCTACTCTATCACACACAGATCATTGTATACCCCCATCCTACTCTACCACACACAGATCATTGTATACCCCCATCCTACTCTACCACACACAGATCATTGTATACCCCATCATCCCTACTCTATCACACACAGATCATTGTATACCCCCATCCTACTCTATCACACACAGATCATTGTATACCCCATCCTACTCTACCACACACAGATCATTGTATGCCCCCATCCTACTCTACCACACACAGATCTATACCCCATCCTACTCTACACACAGATCATTGTATACCCCCATCATCCTACTCCTATCACACACAGATCATTGTATACCCCCATCCTACTCTACCACACACAGATCATTGTATTGTATACCCCCATCCTACTCTATCACACACAGATCATTGTATACCCCATCCTACTCTATCACACACAGATCATTGTATACCCCCATCCTACTCTATCACACACAGATCATTGTATACCCCATCATCCTACTCTACCACACACAGATCATTGTATACCCCCATCCTACTCTACCACACACAGATCATTGTATGCCCCCATCCTACTCTATCACACACAGATCATTGTATGCCCCATTGTACCCATCCTACTCTATCACACACAGATCATTGTATGCCCCCATCCTACTCTATCACACACAGATCATTGTATGCCCTCATCCTACTCTATCACACAGATCATTGTATGCCCCATCCTACTCTATCACACACAGATCATTGTATGCCCCCATCCTACTCTATCATCATTGTATGCCCCCATCCTACTCTATCACACACAGATCATTGTATGCCCCCATCCTACTCTACCACACACAGATCATTGTATACCCCCATCCTACTCTACCACACACACAGATCATTGTATGCCACCATAATTGGGTTAGACGTACAAATTTTTGACTTTTTGAAAGCACGATACAGCCATGATGTGTCGCAATTCTCATCCTGTACCCCTTCGAGTAAATAAAACGACATGAGTATGTTTATTTGCCTTAGTCTGTGTGAGCACAAGGGTCGGATCTCACAGTGGATTGTGAATGATAGTTACTGAACAATGGGGCAAATGGAGTAGGTTGTCAATGTTCTCGTTATCATGTGACATGTCGTATTGTATTTCTGTGTTCTGTAATCAGGCTTCAAAGATTGTTTGCAGATGTGTTTAAGGGGACATGACACAGACGGTCGTTTCGTAATTAGTAAAAGTCAAAGCAAGTGACATGAATAAATGAGTTGAGGAGCCAAGCAGTAATGAGGGGCACACACAGACGCACAGACAGACAAACAGACTCACACAACACACACACACACACACACACATATAATGATTAGTTTTTGTCCTCGGTAAAATATCACCGTGAAAAACAACCATGCGAAAATCGAACGGTGTGTAGACGTATAGATACGGATGGATGTATTATTACAGACTGGCAGATAGATATATAGATTGAAACAGAGAGAGAGAGAGAGAGAGAGAGAGAGAGAGAGAGAGAGAGAGAGAGAGAGAGAGAGAGAGAGAGAGAGAGAGAGAGAGAGAGAGAGAGAGAGAGAGAGAGAGAGAGGAGAGAGAGAGAGAGAGAGAGAGAGAGAGAGAGAGAGAGAGAGAGAGAGAGAGAGAGAGAGAGAGAGAGAGAGAGAGAGAGAGAGAGACAGAGAGAGAGAGAGAGAGAGAGAGAGAGAGAGAGAGAGAGAGAGAGAGAGAGAGAGAGAGAGAGAGAGAGAGAGAGAGAGAGAGAGAGAGAGAGAGAGAGAGAGAGAGAGAGAGAGAGAGAGAGAGAGAGAGAGAGAGAGAGAGAGAGAGAGAGAGAGAGAGAGAGAGAGAGAGAGAGAGAGAGAGAGAGAGAGAGAGAGAGAGAGAGAGAGAGAGAGAGAGAGAGAGAGAGAGAGAGAGAGAGAGAGAGAGAGAGAGAGAGAGAGAGAGAGAGAGAGAGAGAGAGAGAGAGAGAGAGAGAGAGAGAGAGAGAGAGAGAGAGAGAGAAAGAGAGAGAGAGAGAAGAGAGAGAGAGAGAAGGGAAGAAGAAGGGACAGCTGGACAACTAACATTGTAGAAGTAACAGGCCTAAAAATCAACCAGTGCAGAAAGTCACGTTACTACAGAGAGACGAACTATGAGACATGGCATCGAACTTCACAAATGAGAAGGAAACAGATTGAACTGTATTTCATGGCAAACACAATCCAGCTTCGCCCACACACATATTATTGCATCGATAGAACGTAGAACATTTATTCAAGAGCGTTACGAAGACACCAAATTAGAATGGTACTTGTGATAAAACGGTTATTCTTTGCCGGTGTACAATGTCTTGCGATTCCGCTTAAGACGACAATTCTTATTTTGAGGGGAAAATCGATAAACGTGCTTCTCCTTCTCCTCCACCTTCCCCTCCCCCCACTCACCCTCACCCACCAAATCTGTCCCATATGCCACATCTCCACCATCTGACGCTATCTTGTTTTTACTCACACGCTGAAAATATCCATGCTCCTGTTGATTTCTCTGGTGGCATGTAAGATCGTGATGTCTTTTTAGGTACAGTGGTTTTGAGGCACTGTTAAGGATACGCCCCACCATTCAAGAGCGCATGACATCATCTTAAATATATCCTACGTGCAGATGAAACAGTAACAAGTCTTGGGGGACTCGGTAGTCCAGAGGCAAGGTGTCGACGTATTAACAAAGGTCGTGGGCTCAAGCCTCACCGACGGTTGAAACATTTTCTTAAGTGTTTATCGAGTAAAATCTATCGCCTGGTCCAGGTAGGTGGATCGGCACCTAGTCTCATCGGGAACGACCGATAAAAGGAGGTCTCGTGTGCAGATCACAACACTGATTGCACGTTAAGAATCCATTGGCTGTTTACAAGGCAGACCCGGGCAAAATAAAAATAAAATCCTGCCTGAAAAATCCCGATATCACCTTCGTGGTGGATGTGGGTAAATCAAATGAAATCAAGTGACAAGTCTTAGCTTCAATTGCACCAAGAATCTACGTCATCAGGGCATAGGGGGCCCACCATGTGGCGTTCATAACTGTGAGTTTCAAAGAAAAGAAAAAGTTGAAATGTATGAGAGACGGTGAGATAGTGGGGGTGAAAACAAGTTTAAGTTGTCACCTAGTTTAACCCATTTCTGATGCCATGTGGATCTACCTCCAAAGTTGTCACGTATTTTAACCCATTTCTGATGCTATGTGGATCTACCTCCAGACTGAAAGGTTGGTTGTTGTGGAGTGTTTTTTCTTTCTTTGTATTTTTGTCTTCTTCCAAAAGTCGTCTTTCTTGACTTTGCCACACATCGGTTATTCAGTGACAACTGGCACACATCAATTTATTATGGTTATTCAGTGACGACTGACGACATGACATCAATTGACAATTTAGAGATTATGACAACTGGCGACGTGACATCAATTTAGAGATTATGGTTATTCAGTGACAACTGGCGACGTGACATCAATTTAGAGATTGTGGTTATTCAGTGACGACTGGCGACGTGAAATCAATTTAGAGATTATGGTTATTCAGTGACAACTGGCGACGTGGACATCAATTTGTGAGATTATGGTTATTCAGTGACGACTGGCGACGTGACATCGATTTAGAGATTATGGTTATTCAGTGACGACTGGCGACATGAAATCGATTTAGAGATTATGGTTATTCAGTGACAACTGGCGACGACATCAATTTAGGAGATTATGGTTATTCAGTGACGACTGGCGACATGACATTCAATTCAGAGATTATGGTTATTCAGTGACGACTGACGACATGACATCAATTTAGACATTATGGTTATTCAGTGACGACTGACGACGTGACATCAATTTAGAGATTATGGTTATTCAGTGACGACTGACGACATGACATCAATTTAGATTATGGTTATTCAGTGACGACTGACGACATGAAATCAATTCAGAGATTATGGTTATTCAGTGACAACTGGCGACATGACATCAATTTAGAGATTATGGTTATTCAGTGACGACTGACGACATGACATCAATTTAGAGATTATGGTTATTCAGTGACGACTGACGACAAGACATCAATTTAGAGATTATAGTTATTCAGTGACGACTGACGACATGACATCAATTTAGAGATTATGGTTATTCAGTGACGACCGACGACATCACATCAATTTAGAGATTATAGTTATTCAGTGACAACTGGCGATAAGACATCAATTTAGAGATTATGGTTATTCAGTGACGACTGGTGACATCAATTTAGAGATTTATGGTTATTCAGTGCATTGACGAGGTGCATTCAGGAGACTATAGTTATTCAGTGACAACTGGGTCGATAGACGTCAATTTAGAGAATATTTCTTTTCTCTGACGACTCTATCTGACATCAATTAGAGATTCAAGCTATTCAAAGTGACGACTGACGACATGACATCAATTTAGAGATTATTCTCTGACACTCCTGTCTGAGACTATCATTAAGTTCCAATTTCGACGACATGACATCAATTTATTATCTTTTCAGTGACGACTCTGTGATAGGACATTAATTTGGAGGCACAGGCACCTTCCGATAGTGCATAATGCAGGCAATATTTCTTTTTCTCTGAATTTCGAGTGCAGGCAATCCTGTCTGACTATCATTAAGTTCCAATTTCGAGTGCAGGCAATATTTCTTTTCTCTGACACTCCTGTCTGACTGTATTAAGTTCCAATTCCAAGACTATTTCTACAGTCCTAAGTTCAATTCCAAGTGCAGGCAGTATTTCTTTTCTCTGACAGTCCTGTCTGACTATCATTAAGTTCAAATTCCAAATGTAGGCAATATTTCTTTTTCTCTGACAGTCCTGTCTGACTATCAATTAAGTTCAAATTCCAACAGTGTCACTATCATTAAGTTCAAATTCCAAATGTAGGCAATATTTATTTTCTCTGACAGTCCTGTCTGACTATCTATTAAGTTCAAATTCCAAGTGCAGGCAATATTTCTTTTCTCTGACATTCATGTCTGACTAGCATTGATTTCAAATCCCAAATACAGGCAATATTTCATTTCTCTCGGTCCTATCTCCTTTAGCAACGACATGGGTAGCGGTCGCTCATCTTCGGACTTGGTGGATGTAAAAGTTGTTGGCACTGAACAGCAAGCTACGTGTACAATTTTATGTGTATTTCATTTTCTATTTTCTCCTTCCTCCCTCTCCTCATCCTTTTATGTACACTCTCTATCGGTGTCTGTCTGTCTCTTTGTCTCAGTCTGTCTCTGTCTCTGTCTCTGTATCTGTCTTCGTCTTTTGTCTCCCCTTTTGTCTCCCCACCCCCTCTCTCTCTCTCTCTCTCTCTACCTCTCTCCCCTCTCTGTCTCTCTCTCTCTCTCTCTCTCTCTCTCTCCCCCCTCTGTCTGTCTGTCTGTCTGTCTGTCTGTCTGTCTGTCTGTCTCTCTCTCTCTCTCTCTCTCTCTCTCTCTCTCTCTCTCTCTCTCTCTCTCTCTCTCTCTCTCTCTCTCCCCCCTTTCAGTCTAGCCACTTACCGAAAATCTTTCTATAGTAGTCAGTCTCCTACTACATACTTCCCTTTACTCTGCTCATCTTTCAGATTTTGCCATTTACCACAAAACACCATACATTTTATTCACATACCTACACAAATGAAGTCCCACATACACGCGCGCACACAAACACACACACACACACACACACACACACACACACAATCACAGAGTTAATCCTTCCTCCCATTAAGTCCCACGAGCCTTCCTGATCGCCAACTTTGTCAGAGATGTAACAAAACTCATCGGTCCTACGTATGATTGATATGGACATTTGGTGTCACGTGAAGTAAGTAAATTAATAGTTTGGACATTTGGTGTCATGTGATATGGGGAGTAAGTAAGTAAATTAATAGTTTGGACATTTGGTGTCACGTGATATGTCTACGGGAAGTAAGTAAGTAAATTAATAGTTTGGACATTTGGTGTCACGTGATATGTACTAAATTAATAGTTTGGACATTTGGTGTCACGGAGTAAGTAAGGGAAATTAATAGTTTGGACATTTGGTGTCACGTGATATGCCTACGGGGAGTATGTAAATAAATTAATAGTTTGGACATTTGGTGTCACGTGATATGCCTACGGGAGTATGTAAGTAAATTAATAGTTTGGACATTTGGTGTCACGTGATATGTCTACGGGAAGTAAGTAAGTAAATTAATAGTTTGGATATTTGGTGTCACGTGGAGTAAGTAAGTAAATTAATAGTTTGGACATTTGGTGTCACGTGATATGTAAAGTAAGTAAATTAATAGTTTGGACATTTGGTGTCACGTGATATGTCTACGGGAGTAAAGTAAGTAAATTAATAGTTTGGACATTTGGTGTCACGTGATATGCCTACGGAAGTAAGTAAGTAAATTAATAGTTTGGACATTTGGTGTCACGTGATATGCCTACGGGATGTAAGTAAATTAATAGTTTGGACATTTGGTGTCACGTGGAGTAAGTAAGTAAATTAATAGTTTGGAGATTTGGTGTCACGTGATATGGGGGAGTAAGTAAGTAAATTAATAGTTTGGCCATTTGGTGTCACGTGACATGACGGGAAGTAAGTAAGTAAATTAATAGTTTGGATATTTGGTGTCATGGAGTAATAGGTTTAATAGTTTGGACATTTGGTGTCACGTGATATGAGTAAGTAAGTAAATTAATAGTTTGGACATTTGGTGTCACGTGATATGTCTAGTAAGTAAGTAAATTAATAGTTTGGATATTTGGTGTCACGTGATATGTCTACGGGTAAATTAATAGTTTGGATATTTGTGTCACGTGGAGTAAGTAAATTAATAGTTTGGACATTTGGTGTCACGTGATATGTTTGGACTACAGGGAGTATGTAAGTAAATTAATAGTTTGGACATTTGGTGTCACGTGATATGCCTACGGGAAGTAAGTAAGTAAATTAATAGTTTGGACATTTGGTGTCACGTGATATGCCTACGGGGAGTATGTAAGTAAATTAATAGTTCCCCATATGCAAAGGATAAATTAATAGACATTTGCCGGAGCTTGTCCCCATAGGTATTCATAGCGCTGAATGGGTCCCATTCCCCCCTCCCCAGCCCCTTGGACAAGACTCATGTCTCCTCTAAGCTGTAATGATATCCGTCCCCCATCCCCACCCAATTCCCGAGTGAGTCAGTTCAGTAGCCCCAAGGCAAGGTATCGGCCTCTCAACTAAAAGTCCCGACGGCTGAAATATTTTCTTGAGGCTTTTGGAGTAAAACCTTTCCCTACCCAGTCCAAATAATAGCAGTGGACATTTCTACTGCGCAGACTTTTCCCCATGAATAAAGGAGGCTCTGGGCGCAAACACACCAAAACTAAACAAAAATGACATCATTCTAAACATCAAAATGGTATTTTTAGAAATACGTTCAAATAAGTTTTGTTTGAAAACAGTTACCGAGGACGACCTGTTTAATGCTGGCTGGCAATGTGTTCCAACTGGTGGCACCAAAGTGAGCAAACAGTCGACGGCCAGCCTGTAGTTGAGTTCTTGGTATTTCATAGCAGCAGGCGGTTGTCAGATGATCGTAAACAGCTGCCTGGTACATAGATGGCATAAGCAACTCTTGACGCAAAAGAAATGTGTTGGGGGACAGATCTATCCAAACATTTGTACACAATAGATGCTGCCTTGTACTATCCTGGATGGGAAGCCAGTGCAGCTGGAAAAGGAGATATAACTTCATCACGCCGGTTTGTATTGATAATCAATCGAGCTGCGTTGTTGTAGATGACTTGTAGACGCTTGATGTTCTCTAACGATGTTTTAAAAAGAAAGAAATTACAGTAGTCGTATTTTGAAAACATTATTGATGTTACAAATTTTTGACAAGCGTGTTTTGTAAGATATTGCCGAAGTATTGATAATCTTTGAGGTCAAAGCGTAATTTATTCTTTAGAGTGCTGACATGATTGGTCATTTGGAGTTGAGAGTCCAAAACGATAGCTAAATACTTCACTTGATTGAAGGATTTGAAGTTGAAGTCAAAAGGACAGCTAAATTCTTCACTTGATTGACGTATTTGAAGTTGAGAGTCCAAAACGACAGCTAAATTCTTCACTTGATTGACGTATTTGAAGTTGAGAGTCCAAAACGACAGCTAAATTCTTCACTTGATTGACGTATTTGAAGTTGAGAGTCCAAAGCGACAACTAAATTCTTCACTTCATTGACGGATTTGAAGTTGAGAGTCCAGAGCGACAGCTAAGTTCTTCACTTGATTGACGGATTTAATGTTATTGTAGTCAATCGTCATTGAGACTTGTTTTATTTTGGGGTTGTCTCCCTACCAACGACCAGATGTTGTCTCCCCTACCAAAGACCAGGTGTTGTCTCCCCTACCAATGACCAGGTGTTGTCTCCCCCTACCAACGACCAGGTGTTGTCTCCTACCAACGACAAGGTGTTGTCCCCCCTACCAACGACCGGTGTTGTCTCCCCTACCAACGACCAGGTGTTGTCTCCCTATCAACGACCAGATGTTGTCTCCCCTACCAACGAATTAAAAATCCCACCAAAACTCCCGAGATCACCTTATCTACATCTGTAAACAGTCAATGTATCTTTAACCGTGCACATAATGTTGTAATATGCACACGGAGCCTCCTTTTATCGTACGTCTCCGCATGGGACGACGTCTCTCAACCTGCCGGGACTTGAACCCCATGACGTTTTGGTTGCCAGGCCGACACATTGCGTTTAGAAGACTGCCGAGGCCCTATTCATCTCGGTATGTTTTCTTTTGGCTTCAGGAACTCGGAACGTTTTACGAGAGTCTTTGAAAAGGTGACCGAAATATCACCCCCCCGTTTTACGAGAGTCTTTGAAAAAAGGTGAATATTCTCCCCCTCCTTTAATTATAGACGTTTTACGAGAGTCTTTGAAAAAGGTGACCGAAATATTCTACTCCCCCCCCTATAATTATAGACATTTACGAGAGTCTTTGAAAAGGTGACCGAAATATTCTCTCCCCCCCCCCCCCTTTGAAAGGTGACCCCCCCTATAATTATAGACATTTACGAGAGTCTTTGAAAAGGTGACCGAAATATTCCCCCCCCTATAATTATAGCGTTTACGAGAGTCTTTGAAAGGTGAACGAAATATTCACCCCTATAATTATAGACGTTTTACGAGAGTCTTTGAAAAGGTGAATGAAATATCCCCCCTATAATTATAGACGTTTACGAGAGTCTTGGAAAAGCCGAAAATATCCCCCCCCCATAATTATAGATCTAGCTCTGTCTTGTCTTATCTATGATCCCATCCCTCCCCCCTCACCCACATTCGCATCTTGTGACTTTTCTATCTTCTTCTCTAGCAGAAGCACTTCACACAAATAGCGAGCCCTGTGTGTGTGTGTGTGTGTGTGTGTGTGTGTGTGTGTGTGTGTACTTACCGTGTGCTGATAGCTGGCATGCGATTCGTCCTGGTAGTTTCTTACCTACAATCGTTCCAAATAGTTTGGCCTTCTTTCTTTTATCTTCTTCTTCTTTTCCTTTTTATAGTGTATTTGGTTTGTTTACGTTTTCTCCACCTTGCCCTCTTCTTGTTCACAGCATGAAATTCTGCCAAGACAAGAGGGGAAATCCCCAGTCATGATTTGCCAGTCATTCCACCTCCCTTTTGAATTCCTTTCTTTTTCCATGGCGACACCAACCATTTTTATAATACAAACCCACCTTCCCCTCCTCTCCTCCTCCTCCTCGTCGTCGTCGTCAAAACATCGATGTCGAGATCTAGTATTGATCATTTCTAGACTTCCCGGAGATATGTACAGTATGTTATAAAATCATATATCCTTCTTGCTCTTCTGTCCTTCTTCCTTCCTTCCTTCTTGCTCTTCTTTCCATCCTTCCTTCCTTCCTTCTTGCTCTTCTGTCCATTCCTTCCTTCCTTCCTTCTTGCTCTTCTTTCCATGCTTCCTTCCTTCCTTCCTTCTTGCTCTTCAATACATCTTCCTTCCTTCCTTCTTGCTCTTCTTTCCATCCTTCCTTCCCTTCCTTCTTGCTCTTCTGTCCATTCTTCCTTCCTCCCCATCCTTCCTTCCTTCTTGCTGTTCTTTCCATCCTTCCTTCCTTCTTGCTCTTCTTTCCATCCTTCCTTCCTTCTTGCTGTTCTTTCCATCCTTCCTTCCTTCTTGCTCTTCTTTCCATCCTTCCTTCCTTCTTGCTCTTCTTTCCATCCTTCCTTCCTTCTTGCTCTTCTTTCCATCCTTCCTTCCTTCTTGCTGTTCTTTCCATCCTTCCTTCCTTCTTGCTCTTCTTTCCATCCTTCCTTCCTTCTTGCTGTTCTTTCCATCCTTCCTTCCTTCTTGCTCTTCTTTCCATCCTTCCTTCCTTCTTGCTGTTCTTTCCATCCTTCCTTCCTTCTTGCTCTTCTTTCCATCCTTCCTTCCTTCTTGCTCTTCTGTCCATTCTTCCTTCCTTCTTGCTGTTCTTTCCATCCTTCCTTCCTTCTTGCTCTTCTGTCCATTCTTCCTTCCTTCTTGCTCTTCTTTCCATCCTTCCTTCCTTCTTGCTCTTCTTTCCATCCTTCCTTCCTTCCTTCTTGCTCTTCTTTCCATCCTTCCATCCTTCCTTCCTTCTTGCTCTTCTTTCCATCCTTCCTTCCTTCTTGCTCTTCTTTCCATCCTTCCATCCTTCTTGCTCTTCTTTCCATCCTTCCTTCCTTCTTGCTCTTCTTTCCATCCTTCCTTCCTTCTTGCTGTTCTTTCCATCCTTCCTTCCTTCTTGCTCTTCTTTCCATCCTTCCTTCCTTCTTGCTCTTCTTTCCATCCTTCTTGCTCTTCTTTCCATCCTTCCTTCCTTCTTGCTCTTCTTTCCATCCTTCTTGCTCTTCTTTCCATCCTTCCTTCCTTCTTGCTCTTCTTTCCATCCTTCTTGCTCTTCTTTCCATCCTTCTTGCTCTTCTTTCCATCCTTCTTGCTCTTCTTTCCATCCTTCTTGCTCTTCTTTCCATCCTTCTTGCTCTTCTTTCCATCCTTCCTTCCTTCTTGCTCTTCTTTCCATCCTTCTTGCTTTTCTTTCCATCCTTCTTGCTTTTCTTTCCATCCTTCTTGCTCTTCTTTCCATCCTTCTTGCTTTTCTTTCCATCCTTCTTGCTTTTCTTTCCTTCCTTCTTGCTTTTCTTTCCATCCTTCTTGCTTTTCTTTCCATCCTTCTTGCTCTTCTTTCCATCCTTCCTTCCTTCTTGCTCTTCTGTCCATTCTTCCTTCCTTCTTGCTTTTCTTTCCATCCTTCCTTCCTTCTTGCTCTTCTGTCCATTCTTCCTTCCTTCTTGCTTTTCTTTCCATCCTTCTTGCTTTTCTTTCCATCCTTCTTGCTCTTCTGTCCATCCTTCCTTCCTTCTTGCTCTTCTGTCCATTCTTCCTTCCTCCCATCTTGCTCTTCTTTCCATCCTTCTTGCTCTTCTTTCCATCCTTCCTTCCTTCCTTCTTGCCCTTTTTTCCATCCTTCCTTCCTTTCTTCTTGCTCTTCTTTCCATCCTTCCTCCTTTCCTTCTTGCTCTTCTTTCCATCCTCCCTTCCTTTCTTCTTGCTCTTCTTTCCATCCTTCCTTCCTTCCTTCTTGCTCTTCTTTCCATCCTTCCTTCCTTTCTTCTTGCTCTTCTTTCCATCCTTCCTTCCTTCCTTCTTGCTCTTCTTTCCATGCTTCCTTCCTTCCTTCCTTCTTGCTCTTCGTTCCATGCTTCCTTCCTCCTTTCCTTCTTGCTCTTCTTTCCATCCTTCCTCCTTTCCTTCTTGCTCTTCTTTCCATTCTTCCTTCCTTCCTTCTTGCTCTTCTTTCCATGCTTCCTTCCTTCCTTCCTTCTTGCTCTTCGTTCCATGCTTCCTTCCTCCTTTCCTTCTTGCTCTTCTTTCCATGCTTCCTTCCTTCCTTCCTTCTTGCTCTTCGTTCCATGCTTCCTTCCTCCTTTCCTTCTTGCTCTTCTTTCCATGCTTCCTTCCTTCCTTCCTTCTTGCTCTTCTTTCCATGCTTCCTTCCTTCCTTCCTTCTTGCTCTTCTTTCCATCCTTCCTTCCTTCCTTCTTGCTCTTCTTTCCTTCCTTCCTTCCTTCCTTCCTTCCTTCATTCTTTCCCGATTCTTCTCCCACCCCCCCCACACCTAGCCAGCCAACCAGCCAGCCAGCCAGAATCCTTCCGAGACAAAACATAAATCCTTTCTTTTTTTGCTGCTGTATCTTGTTTTTTGCATTTTGTTTTGTTTTTTTAAAGCTTTTTGGATAATGCAGGCAAGCAGGCCAAGCAAACACGAGAACGCGACCTCATTGGAATCTGCAACCAAAGAACTGCATATTATTGCCATTTATCGCATGGACTAGAGACATGTGATATTATGCTGAACATAACACACATAGTTACCCATATGTTCTTACATTTTCATGATATACACACGATCCGCATAATACTAATAATACATGTACTCACACACAACAACAACAACACACACACACACGCACACGTACACACACACACGCAAACTCATACACACACATACACACACATACGCACGTTGGCACGTGTTCATGCATACACATACAAGCAAATGGCTCCACCAACGTTTAAAGATCATACTGGCAATACACAGCACGGTGCACATAAGCAAACCAACACAACGATGTTTAGAGATGGATGTCACGGTATAGAACAGTTTGTAATATTTATCACCGACACCTTTCAGTTACGCATATGCACACACATACATACATACACACACACACACACATACACATACACACATAAAACGAATTGACAGACAGGTTTTCCCAAACATGATCCTACTTAAAAATAAGGTCACACTGATCTCATCTTGTCATATTTTGTTTATGTTTACAATAAAACAGAGTACATGTTTTTCTTGTAATATTGAATACAATTTTTAGCGTGTCTGACATTCCTTTATTCTTTCTCATCTATAAGAAAAATCAACAACAAGGAAAAAAAAAACAAACCCTAACAAAAACCAACACCCCCCCCCAACCCCCCCCCCCCAACCCCCCCCCCAAAAAAAAAACAAACAAAACAACAACAACAAAACAAAACAAAACAAACAAAGAAAAGAAAACAACAAAACAACAACCCCTCCCTTCAAAAGAAAAAAACAACAATAAAAAACACAAACAAAACAAACGAAAAGAAAAGAAAAGAAAAACCCCCGGCTCATTTCAATGGTGAGTCAATGCTGTATGTCCAAATTTAAAGCGTTGAAGAAAATGGCTTCAGAATTTGTCACGCTCAATCTTCCATGGAATTACAACATGGCACAGCTGCCAAAAGTGATTATTGTCTTTTTGGGCTTTTGAAACAACATGCAACAATTTGATGAAAAAGAAATTGGGTTTGTTGTTATCATTACACTGCTTATCCATCTTTGATGTTTGCTTTATATCATGGAGGGCTGGGGGTGGGGGTAGGGGTGGGGAGGACTCGATAGTCCACAGTATGGTGTCGACTTCTCAAAGCAAAGGTCGTTGGTTCAAGCCCCGCCATTGGTTAAAAGTTTTCTCGAGTTTTTAAAAAGTAAAATCCCTCCCTGGTAGGTGCATCGACATCTAGTCCCATCGGAGACGGACGATAAAAAGGAGGTCCCATACCAAATCAGAACATTCTGTGCACGTTAAAGATCCCTTGGCTGTTTACAGGGTAGTCCGAGCAAGATTAAAAATTAAAATCGTATCTTTAAACCCCGAGACCACCTTAGTGGTGGATGTGGCTAAATCAAATCAAATCAAATCAAAAACTGTATACCAGCGATATCAGGTAAAACAAAGCCCAAACAGCTTCTGAACACATACACTCCTTCCTCCTCTCCTCCTTTCTCCCCCTCAAAACCCAAACATGCAGACAGAATTACCTCTCTCTCTCAAACCTAAACATGCAGACAGAATTACCTCTTCTCTCCTCAAGACAGAATTACCCCAAACAACAGAATTACCTCTCCTCTCCTTAAACCCAAATATACAGACATAATTACCTCTCCTTAAACCCAAACATTCAGACAGAATTACCTCTCTCTCCTCAAACCCAAACATGCAGACAGAATTACCTCTTCTCTCCTCAAACCCAAACATTCAGACAGAATTACCCTCTTCTCAAACCCAAACATGCAGACAGAATTCCCAAACCCAAAACATGCAGACAGAATTACCTCCTTCTCTCCTCAAAATCCAAACATGCAGACAGAATTACCTCCTCTCTCCTCAAACCCAAACATGCAGACAGAATTACCTCTTCTCTCCTCAAACCCAAACATGCAGACAGAATTACCTCCTCTCTCCTCAAACCCAAACATGCAGACAGAATTACCTCCTCTCTCATCAAACCCAAACATGCAGACAGAATTACCTCCTCTCTCCTCAAACCCAAACATGCAGACAGAATTACCTCCTCTCAAACCTGCAAACAGAATTACCAAATCCAAACATGCAGACAGAATTACCTCCTCCTCCTCAAAACCCAAACATGCAGACAGAATTACAAAACCCAAACATGCAGACAGAATTACCTCCTCTCCTCAAACTCCAAACATGCAGACAGAATTACCTCCTCTCATCAAACCCAAACATGCAGACAGAATTACCTCTTCTCTCCCATGAATATTGCTTCGGTCACCGAGTGGTCAGGCTGCCGGATTTTAGATCATGAAGTCCCTGGTTTTAATCCCAAAAGCTAGTTTTGACGCAAAAGACACTTATGTTGCAAATTGGGTACAAGCACTAGCTTGGGAGTAAAAGCTCCTAGCGTCTCTGACCTCATCAACTGTTCCGCATCACGCTATAGAATCTGGGATAAGCTCCGGTTCTATAATGGGTCGAACAAGAAACTTTTACACATGTCATGAAGAAACTTTACTTTACACATGTCATGAAGAAACTTTATTTACACACGCTGAAGAATCGTCATGAAGAAACTTACTTTACCATGTCATGAAGAAACTTAACTTTACACATGTCATGAAAACTTTACTTTACACATGTCATGAAGAAACTTTATTTTACACATGCCATGAAGAAACTTTACTTTACACATGTCATGAATGTCCAGGAAGCATGGTATTGGGGGATCGAGGAGGAGGGCAAAGAAACAGAAAGAAGACATGCAGAACATGGGAGAAAGATAAAAAGGAAGCATTGTTTGGAAAACGAACAATAACAAAGGATTGAATAATGGCACAGAACAGGGATATATTCAGAGGTGCTGCCAGGGATGCACTATCCTATGGGATATTTAGGTGTTAATTATGATGAATAAACATCAATATCCCCTTCTCCTATGGGATATTTAGGGCAGTAATTATGATGACTAAACGTCAAGATCCCCTTCTCTATGGGATATTTAGGCAGTTAATTATGATGACTAAACGTCAAGATCCCCTTCTCCTATGGGATATTTATGCAGTTGATGATGGTGACTAAACATCAATATCCCTTCTCCTATGGGATATTTAGGCAGTTAATCATGATGACTAAACGTCAAGATCCCCTTCTTTATGGGATATTTAGGCAGTTAATTATGATGACTAAACGTCAAGATCCCCTGATATTTAGGCCGTTAATGATAGTGACAAAACATCAATATCCCCTTTTCTCCTATGGGATATTTAGGCAGTTAATTATGATGACTAAACATCAAGATCCCTTCTCCTATGGGATATTTAGGCATTAATTATGATGACTAAACATCAATATCCCCTTCTCTTCTGGTATATTTAGACAGTTAATGATGGTGACTAAACATCAATATCCCCTTCTCCTATGGGATATTTAGGCAGTTAATTATGATAACTAAACATCAATATCCCCTTCTCTTATGGGATATTTAGGCAGTTAATTATGATAACTAAACATCAAATCCCCTTCTCTTATGGGATCCCATCAATATCCCTTCTCCTATGGGATATTTAGACAGTTGATTATGATGACTAAACATCAAGATCCCCTTCTCTTATGGGATATTTAGGCAGTTAATTATGATGACTAAACATCAAGATCCCCTTCTCTTATGGGATATTTAGGCAGTTGATGATGATGACTAAACATCAATATCCCCTTCTCCTATGGGACTAAACATCAATATCCCCTTCTCTTATGGGATCATTTCTCCTAGGAAGATAATGATGACTAAACATCAAGATATGGGATATTTAGGCCCTTCTATCCCCTTCTCCTATGGGATATTTAGGCAGTTAATTATGATGACTAAACATCAATATCCCCTTCTCCTAGGATATTTAGACAGTTAATGATGATGACTAAACATCAATATCCCCTTCTCCTATGGGATATTTAGGCAGTTAATGATGATGACTAAACGTTGATCCTTCTCCTATGGGATATTTAGGGCAGTTAATGATGATGACTAAACGTCAATATCCCCTTCTCCTATGGGATATTTAGGCAGTTGATAATGATAACTAAACATCAAGATCCCCTTCTCCTATGGGATATTTAGGCAGTTAATTATGTGACTAAACGTGAATGATAAGGCAGTTAATGATGATGACTAAACATCAAGATCCCCTTCTCCTACAGTTAATGATGATGACTAAACATCAAGATCCCCTTCTCCTATGGGATATTTAGGCAGTTAATGATGGTGACTAAACATCAATATCCCCTTCTCCTATGGGATATTTAGGCAGTTAATGATGATGACTAAACATCAATATCCCTACTCTATGGGATATTTAGGCAGATAATTAGACTAAACATCAATATCCCCTTCTCCTATGATATTTAGGCAGTTAATGATGATGACTAAACATCAATATCCCCTTCTCCTATGGGATATTTAGGCAGTTAATGATGATGTTAAACATCAATATCCCCTTCTCCTATGGGATATTTAGGCAGTTAATGATGATGACTAAACATCAATATCCCCTTCTCCTATGGGATATTCAGGCAGTTAATGATGGTGACTAAACATCAATATCCTTCTCCTATGGGATATTTAGGCAGTTAATGATGACTAAACATCAATATCCCCTTTTCCTATGGGATATTCAGGCAGTTAATGATGATGACTAAACATCAATATCCCCTTCTCCTATGGGATATTTAGGCAGTTAATGATGATGACTAAACATCAATATCCCCTTCTCCTATGGGATATTTAGGCAGTTAATGATGGTGACTAAACGTCAAGATCCCCTTCTCTATGGGATATTCAGGCAGTTAATGATGATGACTAAACATCAATATCCTTCTCCTATGGGATATTTAGGTTGTTAATGATGGTGACTAAACGTCAATATCCCCTTCTCTTATGGGATATTTAGGCAGTTAATCATGATGACTAAACATCAAGATCCCCTTCTCTTATGGGATATTTAGGCCTAAACATCAAGATCCCCTTCTCCTATGGGATATTTAGGCAGTTGATGATGATTTAAACATCAAGATCCCCCCTTCTTCCTATGGGATATTTAGGCAGTTGATGATGGTGACAAACATCAACCCCTTCTCTTATGGGATATTTAGGCAGTTGATAATGATAATAAACATCAATATCCTTCTCCTATGCATATTTAGGCAGATGATGGTGACAAACATCAAGATCCCTTCGCCTATGGGATATTTAGGCAGTTAATTATGATGACTAAACATCAAGATCCCCTTCTCTTATGGGATATTTAGGCAGTTAATGATGATGACTAAACTCAATATCCCCTTCTCCTATGGGATATTTAGGAAGTTGATGATGATGACTAAACATCAATATCCTTCTCCTATGGGATATTTAGGCAGTTAATTATGATGACTAAACATCAATATCCCCTTTCTCCTATGGATATTTAGGCCATCAATATCCCCTTTTCCTATGGGATATTTAGGTTAATCATGATGACAAAACATCAATATCCCTTCTCCTATGGGATATTTAGGCAGTTAATGATGACTAAACATCAATATCCCCTTTCCTATATCCCATCAATATCCCCTCTCCTATGGGATATTTAGGCAGTTAATTGATGACTAAACATCAAGATCTATATTTAGGCAGTTGATGATGGTGACAAACATATCCCTTCTCCTATGGGATATTTAGAAGTTAATGATGGTGACTAAACGTCAATATCCCCCTTCTCCTATGGGATATTTAGGCAGTTGATGATGGTGACATCAAATCCCTTCTCCTATCAGGCAGTTAATCTAAACCAAACGTCAATATCCCCTTCTCCTATGGGATATTTAGGCAGTTAATTATGATGACTAAATCGTATTTAAGTTGATCCCCAATTCTTCTATGGGATATTTAGGCAGTTAATTATGATGATGACTAATATTTAGGCAGTTGATGATGGTGACAAACATCAAGATCCCCTTCTCCTATGGGATATTTGTGTTGATAATGATAACTAAACATCAAGATCCCTTCTCCTATGGGATATTTAGGCAAAGGATGATGGACTAAACATCAATATCCCTTCTCCTATGGGATATTTAGGCAGTTAATGATGATCCCCTTCTCCTATGATATTTAGGCTAAACGTCAATATCCCCTTCTCCTATGGGATATTTATTAATGATGATGACTAAAACGTCAATATCCCCTTCTCCTATGGGATATTTAGGCAGTTAATGATGATGACTAAACGTCAATATCCCTTCTCCTATGGACATTTAGGCAGTTAATGATGATGACCAAACGTCAATATCCTTCTCCTATGGGATATTTAGGCAGTTAATGATGATGACTAAACGTCAATATCCCCTTCTCCTATGGGATATTAAGGCAGTTAATTATGATGACCCCTTCTCCTATGTATTTAAGTTAATGATGATGACAAACATCAATATCCCCTTCTCCTATGCGATAATTAGGCAGTTAATGATGATGACTAAACATCAATATCCCCTTCTCCTATGATATTTAGGCAGTTAATGATGATGACTAAACATCAATATCCCCTTCTCCTATGGGATAATTAGGCAGTTAATGATGATGGCAGTTAATGATGATGACTAAACATCAATATCCCCTTCTCCTATGGGATATTTTAATGATGATGGCAGTTTCTCTATGGGATATTCAGGCATTAATGATGACTAAACATCAATATCCCTTCTCCTATTAGGCAGTTAATGATGATGACTATCAATATCCCCTTCTCCTATGGATTATTTGATGACTAAACATCAATATCCCCTTCTCTATGTATTTAGGCAGTTAATTATGATGACTAAACATCAATATCCCCTTCTCCTATGGGATATTTAGGCAGTTAATTATGATGACTAAACGTCAATATCCTTCTCCTATGGGATATTCAGGCAGTTAATTATGATGACTAAACGTCAATATCCCCTTCTCCTATGGGATATTTAGGCAGTTAATAATGATGACTAAACATCAATATCCCCTTCTCTTATGGGATATTTAGGCAGTTAATGATGATGACTAAACGTCAAGATCCCCTTCTCTATGGGATATTTAGGCAGTCAATTATGATGACTAAACGTCAATATCCCCTTCTCCTATGGGATATTTAGGCAGTTAATGATGGTGACTAAACGTCAAGATCCCCTTCTCGGAAAAAAAAATTGACCCTAAAATTCTCAGCTGGGCAGAGAACCCGACAGGTAGGACAAGAATTGCTAGTAAAATGTGTGAAAAACATAGTCTGGTTTTGGTTACAATATTGTGTGTGTGTGTGTATGTGTGTATGTATGTGTGTGTGTGTGTGTGTGAGAGAGAGAGACAATGAATTTGGTGACTGTAAATCTGATAATGATTTTCATGTGTGAAAAATATAGACTTCTTCTGGTTACAATTTGTGTGTGTGTGTGTGTGTGTGTGTGTGTGTGTGTGTGTGTGTGTGTGTGAAACAAGATAATTATTGTGACTAAATCGAATCATGATTTTGAACTCCGAAATCATCAAGTGTGTAGTTAGGACGAAATTCCATGCGGTGCTGGAAGTAAGTAAAGTAGAGTTCGGGCGAGACCGTTACGGGCCATAGAGCTGGAACTTATCCCCGTTTCTATAGCGTTAAGCAGAACAGGTGATAATAATCACCTCCTGGACAGGACGCTAGTTCGATGCACGTTTCTACTCCCAAGCTAGTGTTTGTACCCATTGTGCATCTGGGTCGAATGGAGAAATATGTCTGACAGTTTTTTTTTTTACCAAGAAACACAACGTCGGGCCTTAGCTTTGGCAGGATTCGAACCCGGGCCACGTGAACTCAGTCCGGCAGCCTAACCACTTAGCCTTTGACGCCACTCTGAGTAAGTATCTTACCATTAAAGTCGGTGTCCAGGGGAAGAATCAGCCAGTCAGTCTTACAAACAAAATGATTTGATTGACCTACATCCACAACTAAGGTGATCTCGGAGGTTTCCACAGGATTTATCTTACAATTTTGCCCAGACTGCTCTGTTAACAGCCAAGGGATCTTAAACGTACACAAGTGTTTGGGATCTGCACATGGGTCCTCCTTTTTATCGTCCGTTTCCGATGGGACTAGGTGTCGATCCACCTACCTGAACCTGGGGGGGGGGGGGGGTAAAGTTGCTCGAAAAAACTCGAGAACATTTTTCAACCGTTGGCGGGGTTTGAACTCACGATCTTTTGGTTGAGAGGCCTTTTATCTACTTAAGTTACTACCTTTCAACTATTTTAGCTATCCCCCTTTAACTACTTTAGTTATCCCCCTGTTAACTACTTGACGACGTTCGGTGAGATAACCAAAATCATTTGCGGCAAGGAGAAGGTCTTTAAAAATAAAGAAATTACAATTCCGTTGCTATCGTAGCAAAGGTAGGAGTAAATTCAGAACTAGCCTACAAAAAGCAATCGCGTCTAAACGTTAGCACACAGGTTGCTGCTGAAGGAATGCATCCTACTCCTTGAGTTATATAACACAGCCTCGTGTACGCCTTCTGTTGTCACGTGCGTATCGCGTTCACCTTCATACCCGACCCTCTTAAGGTCAAATTGTATACAAACTTCTACAGAGTAGAAACGCTTCCTCAATAATAATAATAAAAAAAGATCCTCCTTTCTCCCGGTAAGAAGAGAGCCGAGTTCTGTACCGCGTGCTATGGAAGATAAGTCAGCCGAATGTTGCTTCTCTTCCTTATTTTCTTTTTTATTTCCTAAATTTCTTTCCATATTATACTCTCTTTTATAGTTATTAGTTTTCATTATTTTGGCCCCCAAAAGAAAAAAATATACCTGAACGTCACTTGCTTGGATCTAGCCCAATAGCTGTATCAAAGATGGGCGAACCCGCCAAACCCACCCCCTCTCTTCCTCTTCCCCCACCGAACCCTATCCTAAACCCCTTCCCCCTAAATGTCAACGTGCATGCAAGCACGCAGAGCACGTAAAGCTGTGAGGCTGAAATTCTCTAGTCCTTCGTTCCCTTGCAAAGCCGTGGGGTAAAAGCTTTAGTGTAGTGGACATAGATGGATGAAGCGTCAGTGAGTTAAGACTAGTGAGCCATATGGATGAAGCAGTAGTAACGTTAAGATTTAGACTATATCGTAACGTAGCCATATGGGCGTAACCAGCAAGTAGTAACGTAACGTAAGGGCGTAACTTTAACGTTAAGATTTAGGACTATATCGTAACGTAGCCATATGGGCGTAACTAGCAGTAGTAACGTTAAGATTTAGACTATATCGTAACGTAGCCATATGAGCGTAACTAGCAGTAGTAACGTTAAGATTTAGACTATATCGTAACGTAGCCATATGGGCATAACTAGCAGTAGTAACGTTAAGGTTTTAGATAGCACTTGTAGGAACAGAGAGAGAGCCACAGACAGTATTCAGGCAATAGTCTTGACCTGAATACAGCTCACCCACTCCATGGAGAGTAAAAAGTCAGCGATCGAAATTTTTACTCAAAATGCCATAACGTAAAGCCATACATTTCATCTACTCGACCTGGGTGTGGATCCGATACCAGGATTGGAGAACGTGCCAACAGGAGATGATTATTGCCACTATTCCATCGCAGTAGTAACTACCAGCAGTTAACTAATTCCAGTTAAGATTTAGACTTCATAGGGTATCCCTGATTCTCCCTAGTAACTTTTTAGCCATAATAAGAATAGTTTAGCTAGGCGTAACTGGATACCGACGCAGAGGTGGCAGTAGTCTCGGTTAAGACAACGATTAAATTAACATAAACGTGCTGATAGCAATACTTAAAATTTGAGTTGGTCAGCTAGTTTGAAGAAGAAGATCTCTTTAGATTCCTTCAGAATCTTTCCGAAAAACCAACAAACTCTTCGAACGATCAAGCAATGGCTAGAAAGCATGGTTCGAAACTGGATTACACGATCAAAGAACACAGTAGATAGCACTTGTAGGAACAGATTAGAGCCACAGAGGCATTCAGGCAATAGTCTTGAAACCCTGATTTACCTGCCTCACCCACTCCATGGATAGTAAAAAGTCAGCGATCAAAATTTTGCGTGCAATTGCTCAAAATGAGAATGTTTAGTTGTATGTGTGTGTCTGATGTGATTGTGTATGCAGTGTGTGCGTGTAGCACTGCCTTGTGTTGCGTTTGTGGCATAGTCATGAAGTTGCCGGATTTGGGATCTTGAGATCTTGAGATCAAATCCCAGAAATTGAGTCTTGGTCTTTGTCAGTCGTTGTGTTCCTTTGGGAAAGACACAAATATTTATATTTCCGTGACATACATTTCCTCTACTCGACCTGGGTGCAAATGGGATCCGATTACCAGCTTGAGATTGAGAACGTGCCAAAGACAATAGCGTCCAGTCTATTTATATGAGATGTCCATCCATCATCAGCCACCTGTTCCAACTTCATAAATCATAACCGGGTGGATTTGAACTATGAATCGTCATCTCTATGGACTGTGTTAGGGCATTGAAGGGGTCCAATAGCTTCTTACCAGCAGACCAATCAAAACAATGTTTTCGCTTCAGCTGCTAAGCTAATTCCAGGTTAAGTTAATCACGTCCCATACTCCGACTTCAGCCTTAGAATAATACATATTCTTCTTCTTTAAATCAGTATTGTTTTCTTGGACATACAGCCCATTTCCACGATTCTCCTCAAAACGGTGCATAATAGAGTATGCCACATAATGTGGTAGTTTACTATTGTTTTTAAAGTCGCCTTTGCTTTTGTCCAATAAGAATAGTTTAGCTAAGGGCACAATGACACTCGCTGCTACTGGATCAACGACAGTTTACAGGACCAGAAAAAATTGCAATTCGAACGAGTGGCAAGGCGATGGAATAATAACGACAAAAAGAAAAAAGCAACAGCAGTAATAACAACAACAACAACGACGTAAGAACAACAACAAAACCATTTCACTCTCTCACCCCTTCTGACTATTCCTTGTATTTGATATAAATTTCTTTGTTCCTATGGCGATTTTTCTCATATGTAAAATGTATCTTATCTTCCTACTCTCACTAGGTGGTACTCACACAATCTACCCACTGAGCTAACAGCGCCTCGTGCTCCCCATTGCACTAAGTGATTCTCATTTCAAGCCTACATCCCCATTGCTGAATGAATCGAAATCACCATTGTATAGATCCAGCATGGGTCAGTCCCAAACACCATTGCCAATGTTCTTCCTCCTCGCTATTTAGGAATGTGAATAAACGAGCCCCTCCCATTGGTCGCTGTTTTCAAGGATCACTCCCACTCCTACCATCTCTTTAGCTCCATTTCACTTCACGTGAAAACATCTTCCAAGGTCGTCTCAAATTTCCATAACAAACTCTTCGTGTGTCTGTCCCATCGACAATAAGATCCCTGGCTAGGGAAATCGTCCAATCACCCAGAGCTGCCTGAAGTCGATGAGTAACGAGTAGTCTGTTTACACGATCGAATGAGAACAACAGATTTCAACAATTTAGAACCTTTGGTAACACGATTACTGATGCCAACATGAAAACAGTGGAGCGGACGGTGAGAAAGGGCGGGGGGAGGGGAGAGAGAGAGAGAGAGAGATAGCGGATGGAGTAGAGAGAGAGAGAGAGAGAGAGAGAGAGAGACAGAGACAGAGACAGAGACCAGAGAGACTAGACAGACCTCTTCACTGGGTCTTCAGACAGACAGACAGACCGTGTATAGACTTTATCACCCAGCAGGTAACAACACGAATGAAACAAAGATACAATATGTGCGTGCAATTGCTCTGTTCACAGGATAGGAAGGGATGAGCGACAGAGGGCTGTATAGAAGGAAACATGGCATCTGAGAGAATGACGATAGAGAGAGAGACAGAGATAGAGAGTAATATTATGTATACACTGATTGGTTGCACATGCAGTTAGCAACTTCTAGCTGTGGCACTCAACGTCGCTGCTGCTGTATGCCTTGTTGTCTTCTTTGTTTTACCGTTTTCCTCTGTATTGCCATGATAGGTTGGCCCTCTAGTCTTTTCCATCTCTTTGCATCTTTGCTCTAAATTATTACTATGTGTTTTCCTTTTCTTCTTTGAGAAGAAGACGTAGAAATTAAGTCTTGGTCTTTGTAGTAATGTTTTTCGTTTTCCGCGTCTTCTTTGTATGTTTTGTTGTTGTAAAATGATCAATATTTATATATTTCCTCTCTTTGTGTTTGTATGTTTGTTTGTTTTCATGTCGATATGTCTCATGTGTCTGTCTGCACATCTCTTTACTGTGGCTATGCAACTATTTTGTCTCTGTCTGTCTGTTTTGTTCTCTTTCTCCTCTAATCTGTCTCTGTCTCTCTCTCTCTCTCTCTCTCTCTCCTCTCTCTCTCTCTCTCTCTCTCTCTCTCTCTCTGTCTCTCTCTCTCTCTCTCTGTGTCTCTGTCTCTGTCCTTAATCTCTGTCTACTCTGTCTCATCTCATGTCTTAATGCACTCAAATAATCAATTCTCTCTCTCTGCTCTCTCTCTCTCTCCATCTCTCTCTCTCTCTCTACTCTCTCTCTTACTTTCTGTCGGTGTCTCTGTCTCTGTCTATGTCCTGTCTCTGTCTCTCCTCTCCAGTCTATCTCTAGGATTATTTCATATGAAGTCATGTCACTTCTCTAAAGATGAGAATCTCTAAAGATGAAGTTACCCATCTGTGATATTCTCTCAATCTGAGCAAGTTATGATTCTCTGAGAAATGTCAATTCTCTCAGCGAGGAAGTTATACAATCCTCGAATAATGAAGTTGTGCAAATGTTTGTCAATTCTCTAGATCACACACCATTCATGTCCATTCACATCCATTCACGTCAATTCTCTAATTCAATGGCTTCAAATCTAATTCAAGTTATGTCAATTCTCTAATGAGCAAGTTATGTTTATTCACGTCTAAACTCCATTATGTCCATTCACGTCTATTCACGTAATCAAAACAATATTTTAAAATAGAAAAATGATTCACACGACCATTAACGTCATTCATGTCCATTCACGTCCATTCACGATCATTAACGTTCAAAAACGTCAATTCACGTCCATTCAGGTCATCACGTTCATTCACGTCCATTCATCCCCAAGGTCCATTCACCATTCGAATCACGTCATTCACGTCCATTCATCTTCCACGTCCATTCACGTCCATTCACGTTAATTCACGACCATTCTTCTTCTTTTAACGTCCATTCATTTCATTTACTCTATAAACGATTGTTTCCATTGAACGTAAAGTCAAAATAATTCAGAGATGTTCCATTCGATAATATATAAAACCTCAAAATTTGGATGTAACACAGTCAGTAACAATAGTATTATCACGATTCGTCCATTCACGTTAATTCACACCATTTTGAAAGATGATCATAAATTCTTGCATTTCGATTTACTGGGACGTTTCAAAATGATGTAAATGGTTCGGTGAGGGCAGAGATGTGGCGGGATATTCGTCTCCCCTAAGCATTTGCAACAATAGCAGTAATATTAAGCAATGATAAGGAGACAGCAATCAGTAATGATAAGAAAGATGATCATAAAAATGCTAGTCAGTAAAGATGCAGTGTACCGGTGACCCATTAGTACCATGGTGGCTGTGAGAAGTTGCTGAAGTAGTAGTATGTAGCACTACTAGTAGTCTAGTAGTAAGTAGTAGTAGTAACATAGGAAGTAGCAGCAGGAGCAGCTGTTTTAGTAGTAGTAGTAGCTTAGCTGTAGTAGAGTAGCAGCAGCAGCATGGTAGCAGTATGGCAGTTAAGTGGTATTAACAGTATTAGTGGCCGTAACAGGCTTAGCAATTGCTGGAAGTAGTAGTAGGAATAATAACGACAAAGAAAAAGCAACAGCAGTAATAACAACAACAACAACAGCGTAGTAGAGTAGTAGTGGCAGCAAGTAGTAGCAACAAAAGTACCACCAACATTTACAAGCTTTCATCTCTCAGTAGTAGTCGTTAGTATAGTCTAGTTGTCTTTGATAATGTTTAGGGCCTATAAATAGTCTTTGTAGTAGAGAGAGAGAAGTAGCAGTGTGACCAGTAATTTTTCTCATAGTAGTAGTAGTAGTAGTAGTAGTAGTAGTAGTAGTAGAGATCTTCACGATATCAGAGAGAGAGAGAGAGAAAAAAAACTCCATCTATTTGCTTATTTGTTGATATTTAGGAATGTGAACAAGCTGTTACATTAGATGGCATCGTTAGGAATCAGAAAAAACTCAGCTACATCACCATTGGTCGTTATATCCCCTGATATTGAGTTAGATTACTACTTCGGTCGCTATTTAGGAATGTTTTTGCCAGTTACATTCCCATTGGTCGCTATATCGTTGATGTGAATAAACGAGCTAGGGAGAGAGAGAGTCGCTATTTAGAGAATGTGAGATAAGAGGGCACACTGTCAAACATCGTCCCCATTGCACAATAAACGAGACTCACTATCCAATACAGTTCCATTGACCAATCACCGTCTCCTTTGACTGCTCTACGACAACATCACCACTTCCGGTTGCCATTGATAGACACCATGACAAGATAACCATCGTTCAAATTGAAGCTGTTGACAAATTTTTCCATCTTCTTGGTCAAATATTCATCGCCAAGCGAGTTACATCCAGGCTTTGTAACTTTTGCTGAGTCTTCTCCGCTTATAGCCAAACACAGTGTAGATTCTTTTTCATACACACAGTGTGTCGCTTTTTCATACACAGTGTAAATAAACAGTGTAGTTCTTTTTCATCACAGTGTCGTTCTTTAGGAATGTGAATAACAGTGTAAGTTCTTTTTCATACACAGTGTAAGTTCGCATAATTGTAAGTTCTTTTTCTACACATTGTATCTTTTTCATACAATAGAGTGTGTTCTTTTCATACACAGTGTAAGTTCTTTTTTCATACACAGTGTATGTTCTTTTTCATACACAGTGTAAGTTCTTTTCATACACAGTGTATGTTTCTTTTTCATACAAAGTGTTTGTTTTTCATACACAGTGTAAGTTCTTTTTCATACTGAGTGTAAGTTCTGTTGCTAAACACAGTGTAAGTTCTGTTTGCCAAACACAGAGTGTGTTCTTTTGCTAAACAAAGTGTGTGTTATTTTGCTAAACACAGGATGTGTTCTTTTGTTAACACAATGTATGTCCTTTTGTAGACATAGTGTATATTCTTTCGAAAATCACAGTGTATGTTTCTTGTGAAAATAAAGTTATGTTCTTTTGCATACACAGTGTCTTTTGCAAACATGGTGTATGTTCGTTTGTCAAACGCAGTGTATGTTATTGTGCAAAACATAGTGTAGGTTTTTTTTCAAACACAGGATCTGTTTTTTTGCTAAACACAGTGTATGCCCTTTTGCAAACACATTGTATGTTCTTTGGAAACACAGTGTATGTTCTTTTGCAAACACATTGTGTTTTGGAAACACAGTGTATGCCCTTTTGCAAACGCATTGTATGTTTCTTTTTCAAACATTGTATAGTTCTTTTTCCAAACACATTATATGTTCTTTTCCAAACACATTGTATTTGCAAACACAGTGTATAAATCCCTTTGCAAACACAGTGTATACCCTTTGCAAACGCATTGTATGTTCTTTTTTCAAACATATTGTATGTTCTTTTCCAAACACATTGTATGTTTCTTTTCCAAACACAGTCTATGTTCTTTTGAAAACACAGTGTATGTTCTTTTTGAAAACACAGTGTATGTTCTTTTGAAAACACAGTGTATGTTCTTTTTCAAACACATTGTATGTTCTTTTCCAAACACATTGTATGCTCTTTTTCAAACACATTGTATATTTCTTTTTCCAAACACAGTCTATGTTCTTTTGAAAACCACAGTGTATGTTCTTTTCAAACACAGGGTATTTCTTTTTCAAACACAGGGTATGTTCTTTTGAAAACACATTATATGTTCTTTTAAGGAAAAAAACAGTGTGTGTTCTTTTTGAAAACACATTATATGTCTTTTTTGAATACACAGTGTATGTTCTTTTGGAAAACACAGTGTACATGTATGTTCTTTTGGACTTTCATTTCCGTTTTTGTCGCACTTTTCCCCATCTCATCTTTTTTGTAAAACATACTTCATGTCAATGTATCATTTAACATGTTTTATCCTTTTCTAAATGTGTTTTTTTTGCGGGGATGGAGGCAGGTCTTGGGAAGGGGTGGCGGGCGGGGGAGGTATTGGGAGATGATGTACATTGCTTGATTTCTCTTATACAGTTTTATTATTAAAATATTTTTTCTGTACCTTCGTCACACAGAAATCATGCCATTAATGGTGGACATAGTTCATGTCATATTTTCACCTTTGAGATTATCTCCCCTTGCCTATCGACTGCTGTCAATCATACTTGTGTATTCTCATGCACTCACTTGACATCAAGTCTGTTTATCCATCCTCCCTCTATTTTGTCGTTTTTAGATTGCCGCCTATATTGTGAACAAGGGGGAGGGGTGGGAGGGGGGTACAACACTCTACGTATTTTCTCAGTCTCACGTAACTAGGTGGCTGGCAAATGTTCTCTGTATAATATTTATTGATTCAATAATACTGGTGCATCTCGGGGGCTACCTTCATTTGTCATTTTTTCAATCGTCAATTTTATCCTCTATCTAGATATGCATCTCTGGATTTCTCTCTCAACCTCATCTCTTTTAATAGACATTTTTAGAATAGAATTATTGCAAGTAACGTCAAGATCAATGAAGCTGTGTCATTATATGTCAAACACACACACACACACACACACACCTACACACACTCTACTCTCACTCTCACTCTCTCTCTCTCTCTCTCCCTCTCTCTCTTACTCTCTCTCTCCCTCTCACTCTCTCTCTCTCTCCGCTCTCTCTCTCACTCTCTCTCTCTCTCTCTCACTCTCTCTCTTTCTCTCTCTCTCTCTCTCTCTCTCTCTCTCTCTCTCTCTCTCTCTCTCTCTCTCTCTCTCTCTCTCTCTCTCTCTCCCAAACACATACACATTACACACCCACACAGACAGACATACACAAATCTAATGAGTTTTAAAGATTTATTTGGAAAAGAACCAGGGGCTCTCTTGCTTGTTTGACGCTCTGCACTGCTCTGTTCCTGTTTCTCACTTTCTTCTATGTGTCCTTGTCCATCTGCCGGACTGTCTGTCTTTGTCTTTCTCTGTCTCTGTTTGTCTGCCTGTCATTTAGTCTATTTCTCTCTGTCTCTGTCTCTGTCTCTGTCTCTGTCTCTGTTTCTGTCTGTCTGTCTGTCTGTCTGTCTCTTTTTCCTCCGCTCTCCTCCCTTCTCTCTCTCTCTCTCTCTCTGTCCCCCTCTCCTCTCCCTCTTTCCCTCCGCTCCCCCTCTCTCTCTCTCCTCTCCTTTCGCTCTCTCCCTGCCCCCTCTCTTTCCCTCATCATTTTATGTCTCCTACACAACTGTTGGCATGGCTTTCCATCCTATTTACTGAGGATTTATGTGTCCAACACCACAGTTACTGTAGTAGTCATGGTGATAGCCCTACGATTTGAAGCCCTGAAGCAGGGAAAAGAAACATCTTGTTGATTTCAAGCGCAAACGAAATTCACTTCCTATTTCCTCTGATAAACTAACTGTTGTAGGCTAAAAAAGATTTGTCCGAAGCCATCTGAGGCTGTAAGCTAAGATCTCCGTTACAAAGGGTTTTCAAAGAATAAAACTCCTAAGAACACAAAATTCCTTCAAAAAGAAGAAGAAGAAGAAGAAGAAGAAGAAGAAGAAGAAGAAAAAGAAGAAGAAGAAAAGATTTGTCAGAAGATTGTGTCGAATACGTAGAAGGCGTGGGGGGGGGGGGGGGCCCTCAGTAGTCCAGAGCCAAGGTGTCGGTCTCTAACCCAAAAGGTAGTGCGTTCGAGCCCTGCCGACGGTTGAAACATTTTTTCGAGGTTTTACGAATAAAGCCTAGTCCTCATCCTGGTAGGTGGATTGACACCTAGTCCCACCGGAGACGGACGATAAAAAGGGAAGGTCCCGTATGTGTGTACAGATCACAACACTCTGTGCATGTTAAAGACCCTTGGCTGTTTACAAGGCAGTCCGGGCACAATTTAAAAATCCTACCAAAACCCCGAGATCACCTTGGGTGTGGATGTGGGTAAATCAAATCAAATCAATAACGTATCCTCAATGTCGTGCGTCACTGCAGCCATGTGCAGTTTATTTTTTAAAGCAGCCTCGGTTATAGGTCTAAACACAACGGCATGGGATTTAAAAAACAAAACAGCTTGCGAGAAGAAATTGACAGCCTTATATGACATGAGGACAACAGCACGAGAAAGAAGGCATTCTACAAGATCATCTCAGACAGCTTGATATGACCTCAGGACAGCAACACGAGACAGAAGACATTCTACAAAATCATCTCAGACAGCCTTATATGACCTCAGGACAACAGCACGAGAAAAAGAAAACATTCTACAAGATCATCTCAGACAGCCTTATATGACCTCAGGACAACTAGAAAGAAGACATCCTACAAGATCATCTCAAACTGCCTATACGACCTCAGGAAACAACATGAGAACAAAGACATTCTACAAGATTATCTCAGACGGCCTTATATGACCAGGACAACTAGAAAGAACACATTCTACAAGATTATCTCAGACGGCCTTATATGACCTCAGGACAACAACACGAGAAAGAAGACATTCTACAAGATCATTTCAGACAGATTTATGACCTCAGGACAACGACACAAGAAAGAAGACATTCTCCAAGATCATGACAGTCTTATATGACCTCATGACAACAACACAAGAAAGAAGAAATTCTACACAAGATCACTGAACACGTCCAACGTGGTTAAACCAAGTATGGAAATAAATAGATATAAAGGTAGACCCCCAAAATGTTTCAAACTTAAATAAATATCAAGATAGCTCCCAAAAAGGTTTCAAAAACTTAAATAAATATCAAGATAGCTCCCAAAAAGGTTTCAAACTTAAATGTGAGTTTTAACCTTACCTTGAGAGTTCAGTAGTCCTGGGGCAAGGAGTCAAGCTCTCAACCAAAAAATCGTGGGTTCAAACCTCAGTAATCTAGAGGCAAGTTGTCAGCCTCTCAACCACAAATCGTGGGTTCAAACCTCAGTAATCTAGAGGCAAGGTGTCAATCTCTCAACCAAAAGTCGTGGGTTCAAGCCTCAGTAGTCTAGAGGCAAGTTGTCAGCCTCTCAACCCAAAAATCGTGGGTTCAATCCCTGATGGTTGAAAAAAGTGTCCACGAGTTTTTTTGAGTAACCCTTCCCACTTCCCCATCCCCGTACGTGGTCCAGGTAGGTTGATGGACACCTAGTTTCCTCTGAGACGGACGGTAAAAGTAGGTCCCATGTACAGGTAACAATACTGTACGTTAAAAATACCTTGGCGGTTTACAAGGAGGACAGGGAACAATAGGAAACAAACAAACTCCCTTTAATACCACCGAGATGACGCTTGTTGTGGCTGACGGTTGAATCAAATCAGTCAAAGCAGACGTCTTTGTCTTATTCGGGCACGGAACTCTGTAGTCCACGGGCAAGGTGTCGGCCTCTCAACCAAATGGTAGTCGCTTGAGGCCCTGCCAACGGTTGAAAACGTTTCTAGTCCAGGGAGGTGGATCAGTTCAACGTCCTATTGAAACGTACGATGAAAAGGAGGTCCTGCGCGGATCACAACATTCTGTGCACATTAAAGATTCCTTGGCTGTTTACAGGGCAGTTCGGGCAAAATTAAAAATCGTACCAAAAACCCCAAGATTACCTTAATTTGTAGATATGGATAGAATCCATTCCATTCAAACTTATGTTTGTGTGATATGGATAGAATCCATTCCATTCAAACTTATGTTTGTGTGATATGGGTAGAATCCATTCCATTCAAACTTACGTTTGGGGATATGGATAGAATCCATTCCATTCAAACTTATGTTTGTGGATATGGGTAATAACTTACATTCCATTCAAACTTATGTTTGTGGATATGGGTACAATCCATTCCATTCAAACTTATGTTTGTGGATATGTGTAAATCCATTCCATTCAAACTTATGTTTGTGGATATGTAGAATCCATTCCATTCAAACTTATGTTTGCGGATATGGGTAGAATCAAATATATTCAAACTTATGTTTGTGGATATGGATAGAATCAAATCCATTCAAACTTATGCTTGTGATATGGGTAGAAATCATTCCATTCAAACTTATGTTTGTGGATATGTGTAGAATCCAATCCATTCAAATTTATGTTTGTGGATATGTAGAATCCAATCCATTCAAACTTATGTTTGTGGATATGGGTAGAATCAAATCTATTCAAACTTATGTTTGTGGATATGGGTAGAATCCATTTCATTCAAACTTATGTTTGTGGATATGTGTAGAATCTAAATCCATTCAAACTTATGTTTGTGGATATGGGTAGAATCAATCCATTCAAACTTATGTTTGTGGATATGGGTATAATCCAATCCATTCAAACTTATGTTTGTAGATATGTGTAGAATCAAATCCATTCAAACTTATGTTTGTAGATATGTGTAGAATCAAATCTATTCAAACTTTTATGTTTGTGAATATGTAGAATCAAATCCATTCAAACTTATGTTTGTAGATATGTGTAGAATCAAATCCATTCAAACTTATGTTTGTGGATATGTGTAGAATCTTTAAGAAATCCTTATTAGTATAGGACCTTACACTGAGTTGAAGATCTTGTTGATGTCATTATAAACATGCTGTTAAGGTTGTATACATGATTCCTTATATTGCACTTTTAATTGTCGATGTTAAAATTTTTTTCAGCTATTTTTGATATTGTACTTTTAATTGTCGATGAATGAGCTTGGATGTAAATTTGTTTTTATTATCGTTATTATGAATCATGTTAAGCGCCACTGATATTGTGGTTTTATTCTATACTGATTGGTTGTCTGTGTTTGTGTGCGCGCGCGTGTGTGTGTATGTGCATGTGTGTGTGCTTGTTTGTCTGTGTGAGTGTGCGTGTGTGTATGAGTGTGTGTGTTGGATTGAAAAATTCTTTGTTGTTTTTTTGTCTGGGGTTGTTATTATCTTTTGTTGCAGCTTCATTGTATGAGTCGGGATGCGGTTTCATCTCGCTCTTCATTCAACACCCCCTCCACACATCCTTTATTTCATCATTTTACACGTTATTACACATCAGCCTTGTAATTATTTAGCTCCCAAGGAATACAGAAACCCAAAAGATCGATCCGACCCTTGCTGGTATTATTATTATTATTATTATTATTATTATTATTATTATTATTATTATTATTATTATTATTATTATTATTATTATTATTATTATTATTATTATTATTATTATTATTATTATTATTATTATTATCTTTATTATCTTTATTATTTTTATTATTATTATTATTATTATTATTATTATTATTATTATTATTATTATTATTATTATTATTATTGTTATTATCTTTATTATCTTTATTTTTTATTATTATTATTATTATTATTAATATTATTATTATTATTATTATTATTATTATTATTATTATTATTATTATTATTATTATTATTATTATTATTATTATTATTATTATTATTATTATTATTATTATTATTATTATTATTATTATTATTATTATTATTATTATTATTATTATTATTATTATTATTATTATTATTATTATTATTATTATGTTGTTATTATTTTTAAATTATTAGTACGTGTTTTGCAAACACCGCCGTCCCTGCCAGTCTCAAATGATGTGTTTGTTGGCTCATTGGACGAACAAATAGAATTAGTATGAGAGGAAGAAAAGAGACAGTGAGATGTTGAGATGATGGGAGGTTGGGGGTGGGGAGGTGAGGATGGAGAGGAATTGCGTCAAGGTCTGCGTCAAGGTCTGGGTCAAGGTCTGGGTCAAGGTCTGCGGTACAAAGAAGGTAGAGGACTGATAAACCTTTACGGAGGCGTGGAGATGGGATTGGTGAATCATAATTATTTAATGATGCCTGTCTACCTGGTCAACTCACTGTCTTGCAATCTCACTGAATACAATAAATACCGTCAAGATTACACTATTATTATCTTACCCTCCTTTGACATTGACGCTACTTGATCTGTCTAACTCTCAATTACCACGGTACATATCTAAGCTGTCGAACTCTCAATTACCACGGTACATATCTGCTGTCGAACTCTCAATTACCACAGCACATATATAAGTTCTCAAACTCTCAATTACCACAGGACATATATAAGTTCTCAAACTGTCAATTACCACAGCACATATATAAGCTGTCGAACTCTCAATTACCACGGTACATATATAAGCTGTCTAACTCCCAATTACCACAGCACATATCTAAGCTGTCGAACTCCCGTTTATGTCGGTACATACCTACGCTCTCAAACTCTCAATTACCACAGCACATATTTAAGTTGTCAAACTCAATTACCACAGCACATATAAGCTGTCGAACTACACGGTACATACCTAAGCTCTCGAACTCTCAATTACCACAGCACATATCTAAGCTGTCGAACTCAAATCTCAATTACCACAGGTACATTACCACAACATATACAAGCTGTCGAACTCTCAATTACCACGGTACATATCTAACTGTCTAACTCTCAATTACCACGGTACATATCTAAGCTGTCTAACTCTCAATTACCACGGTAACTCCGAACTCCGTTTACGTCGGTACATACCTAAGCTCTCAAACTCTCAATTACATCGGTGCATACCTAAGCTGTCGAACTCTCAATTACCAGGGTATATATCTAAGCTGTCAAACTATCAATTACATGGGTACATACCTAAACTGTCGAACTTTCAATTACATCGATAATACCTAAGCTGTCGAACTCTCAATTACCACGGTATATATCTAAGCTGTCAAACTCTCAATTACATCGGTGCATACCTAAGCTGTCAAACTGTCAATTACATCGGTGCATACCAAGCTGTCAAACTGTCAATTACATCGGTATTACCCAAGCTGTCAAACTGTCAATTACATCGGTGCATACCTAAGCTGTCAAACTGTCAATTACATCGGTATACCAAGCTGTCGAACTCTCAATTACATCGGTACATACCTAGTCGAACTCTCAATTACATCGGTACATACCTAAGCTGTCAAACTCTCAATTACATCGGTACATACCTAAGCTGTCGAACTCTCAATTACATCGGTACATACCTAAGCTGTCGAACTCTCAATTACATCAGTACATACCTAAGCTGTCAAACGTTCAATTACATCGGTACATACATAAGCTGTCGAACTCTCAATTACACCGGCACATACCTAAGCTGTCGAGCTCTCAATTACACCGGTACTTAATTAATGTATCAAACTCTCATTCACATCTGTATTTACCCAATGAGTCAATCTCTCATTAACATCAATACTTACGTGATTTATCTACTTTTCATTTTTACATCTGTACTTGTCTAATCTATCTAACTCTCATTCCCATCACTATTTACCTAATCTGCCAAACCCTCATTTAAATCGGCATTTACTTAATCTGGCAAGTACTCACATTCACATTGGGAATTACCTTATCTGTCTGATTCTCATTTACATTGGTACTTATCGTATACATCTGACTCATACTTGCCTTGGTAATTACCTCATCTGTCTAATTACCATTTACATTGGTACGTATCGTATACATCTGACTCTTATGTACCTTGGTAATTAAATTATCTGTCTAATTATCATTTACATTGGTACTTATCGTATACATCTGACTCATATTTACCTTGGTAATTAAATTATCTGTCTAATTATCATTTACATTGGTACGTATCGTATATAACTGACTCTTATGTATATCGGTACTTACCATATATATCTGACTCATATTTACATCGGTACTTACCATATATATCTGATTCCTATTTACATCGGTATTTACCGTATATATCTGACTCCTATTTACATCGGTATTTACCGTATATATCTGGCTCTTATCTACATTGGTACTTAAGGTATATATCTGACTCTTATTTACATCGGTACTTACCATATATATCTGACTCATATTTACATTGGTACTTACCGTATATATCTGACTCATATTTACATTGGTATTTACCGTATATATCTGACTCATATTTACATTGGTACTTACCGTATATATCTGACTCTTATTTACATTGGTACTTACTGTATATATCTGACTCATATTTACATTGGTACTTATCGTATATATCTGACTCATTTTACATTGGTACCTACTGTATTTGTCTGACTCATATTTACATCGTTTCCTACCTCATCTGTCTAACTCTCATTTACCTGGATATTTACCTCTTCTGTCTAATTCTCATTTACATTGGTACTTACCTCATCTGTCAAACTCTTATTTACATCAGTACTTATATATTTGTCTAAGCCTTATTTACATCGATACGTACCTCATATGTCTAACTCTTATTTACATTGGTACTTACCTCGTCTGTTAAAACTCATTTACATTGGCACTTAGCTCATCTGTCTAACTCTCATTTACATTGGTATTTACCTCATCTGTTTAACTGTTATTTACATTGGTACTTACTCATTCGTCTAATTCTCATTTACAATGATACTCACCTCATCTGTCTAACTTTATTTATATTGATACTTACCTCCATCTGCCTAACTCTTATTTACATTCTTATTTACCTCATCTGCCTAACTTTTTATTTACATTGATACTTACCTCTATATACGAACTTTTAATTACGTTGAGACTTAACTTATCTGTCTAACCATTATTTACGTTGGTACATACCTCATCTGTCTAATTCTTATTTACGTTGATACTTACCTCATCTGTTTAACTCTTATTTACATTAGTACTTACCTCATCTGTCTAACGTTTATTTACATTGATACTTACCTTACCTGTCTAATTTCTATTTACATTGAAGCTTATCATCTGTCTAACTCTTATTTACATTGATACTTACCTCATTACTCTAACTCACATTTATATTGATACTTACCTCATCTGTTTAACTCTTATTTTCATTGATACTTACCTTATCTGTCTAACTCTTTATTTATATTGATACTTACCTCATCTGTCTAACTCTTATTTACATTGGTACTTATCTCCTCTGTCTAACTTTTATTTACATTGGCACTTAGCGCATCTGTCTAATTTTTATTTACATTGGTACTTATCTCATCTGTCTAAGTCTTATTTACATTGGTACTTACCTCATTTGTCTAACTTTTTATTTACATTGGTACTTACTTCATCTGTCTAATTCGTATTTACATTGATACTTACCTCATCCGTCTAACGTTTATTTACATTGGTACTTACCTCATCTGCCTAACTCTTATTTACGTTGGTCCTTACCTCATCTGTCTAATTTTTATTTACGTTGATACTTACCTCATCTGTTTAACTCTTATTTACATTGATACTTACCTCATCTGTCTAATTCTTATTTACGTTGATACTTACCTCATCTGTTTAACTCTTATTTACATTCATACTTACCTCATCTGCCTAACTCTTTATTTACATTGGTACTTTACCTCATCTGTCTAACATTTATTTACATTGGTATTTGCCTTACCTGTCTAATTCCTATTTACATTGAAGCTTACATCATCTGTCTAACAACGCTGTCTAACGCTTATTTACATTGATACTTACCTCGTTACTCTAACTCACATTTATATTGATACTTACCTCATCTGTCTAACTCTTATTTACATTGATACTTACCTTATCCGTCTAACTCTTATAACATTGGTACTATCTGTCTAAGTTTTATTTACATTGATACTTACCTCATCTGTCTAACTCTTATTTACATTGGTACTTACCTCATCTGTCTAACTTTTATTTACATTGGCACTTACCTCATCAGTCTAACTTTTATTTACATTGGTACTTACCCCATCTGTCTAAGTTTTATTTACATCGGTACTTACCTTATCTGTCTAACTTTAATTTACAATGGTACCTACCTCATTACTCACATTTACATTATGTCTGGTTTTCATTTACATCTGCTTTCCGACTCTCATGTATGTGGATATATAATTCAATATTAACTCTCAGTCGTCTAGCTCTCATTCATAGCAGTTTCTAAAGTATCGTATATTATCTAGTTCTCGGACAGACAGACAGACAGACAGACAGATAGAGAAACAAACAGACAGACGGACAAACAGACAGATGGACAGACAGAGATTCATTTGTGCTTGTCTTGACTCTGATTGAAGTTTTCCAGTGTGGCCCTCTCATTCACTTGGCCCAGCCATCTCATTATTCGTACAATGAAAAGCCTCTCACCTAATTATCTTTTTGCCTTTTGTATGTGTAATTTCAAAGATGGAAACGTAGATCCATAATAAGTATGTTATGAAAAACTCAGTGTGCAATGAGATACACATTGCTTGTGTCTAGTTGGCAAGTGTGTCAGTGTTATGATCCCATTTATATGTATGCAGGGATGTCTGAAGCAAAGGATAATCTACATCATTTATCTCCCTTGGGCTTCGATCTGTGCAGTATTTAACATAAACAGACGCTCCATCTCCTGTTGATATGTTTATATTATATGCATTATGCTTCGATCCGTCGCTGTCTCGTCCTGTCTGGAATTTATTCTACTTCTGTCTCTCTTTTCGTTTATCTTTCTTTCTTTCTTTTTTTAATTTTTACCTTTCTTTTGTATGGGGCTTACTTTTTGCTTTTTGTACGCTGATCAATTCGTTTTTCTTTCATTCTGTTTTTTTTTTATGTGGCTTTTTGTATCTCTCTTGCGCGTTTTAAAGTTCAACTTTACAGTCCATTATCACTCGCTACCTAAAACCGTTTTCATAATTATCAAGGCTCTATAGTCTTGCATGTCTTTCTTTACAAGCCATTGGTCTTTGTCTTAATCTCAATGCCGTGGTGTATCTGCCTGTTTAATTTTGTGGGTTTTCTCTGTATCTACTTCACTCTGTTGGCTTTTCTGTATCTGTTTCCTCTATGGGTTTCTCTGTATCTGTTTCACTCTATGTGTTTCTCTGTATCTGGTTCAGTCTGTGGGTTTTTTCTGTGTCTGCTTCCCTCTGTGGGTTTTTCTGTGTCTGCTTCAGTCTGTGGGATTTTCTGTGTCTGCTTCACTCTGTGGGTTTTTTCTGTATCTGCTTCACTTTGTGGGTTTTTCTGTATCTGCTTCACTCTGTGGGTTTTTCTGTATCTGCTTCACTCTGTGGGTTTTTCTGTCTCTGCTTCATTCTGTGGGTTTTTCTGTCTCTGCTTCACTCTGTGGGTTTTTCTGTATCTGCTTCCTCTGTGGGTTTTCCTGTCTCTGCTTCATTCTGTGGGTTTTCTGTCTCTGCTTCACTCTGTGGGTTTTTCTGTATCTGCTTCACTCTGTGGGTTTTTCTGTCTCTGCTTCCAGTCTGTGGATTTTTCTGTGTCTGCTTCACTCTGTTGGTTTTTCTGTATCTGCTTCAGTCTGTGGGATTTTCTGTGTCTGCTTCACTCTGTGGTTTTTCTGTATCTGCTTCACTGTGTGGGTTATTCTGTATCTGCTTCATTCTGTGGGTTTTTCTGTATCTGCTTCACTCTGTGGGTTTCTCTGTATCTGCTTCACTCTGTGGGTTTCTCTGTAGCTGCTTCAATCTGTGGGTTTCTCTGTATCTGCTTCAATCTGTGGGTATCTCTGTAGCTGCTTCAATCTGTGGGTTTCTCTGTATCTGCTTTACTCTGTGGGTTTTTCTGTCTGCTTCCTTTTGTGGGTTTTTCTGTCTGCTTCACTTTGTGGGTTTCTCTGTATCTGCTTCAGTCTGTGGGTTTTTCTGTATCTGCTTCACTCTGTGTGTTTTTCTGTATCTGCTTCACTCTGTTGGTATTTCTGTCTCTGCTTCACTCTGTGTGTTTTTCTGTATCTGCTTCAGTCTGTGGGTTTTTCTGTATCTGCTTCAGTCTGTGTGTTTCTCTGTATCTGCTTCAGTCTGTGGGTTTTTCTGTATCTGCTTCACTGTGTGGGTTTCTCTGTATCTGCTTCAGTCTGTGTGTTTCTCTGTATCTGCTTCAGTCTGTGTGTTTCTCTGTATCTGCTTCAGTCTGTGGGTTTCTGAATCTGCTTCAGTCTGTGTGTTCTCTGTATCTGCTTCAATCTGTGGGGTTTTCTGTATCTGCTTCAGTCTGTGCGTTTCTCTGTATCTGCTTCACTCTGTGAGTTTTTCTGTATCTGCTTCAATCTGTGGGTTTGTCTGTATCTGTGGCTGTAGTACGTCAGACGCTCCTTGTTTTTCTGTCTGTCTTTCTGCCTCTGAGTGTGACAATTATGCCAATTTGTTCTTTTTTCTCTATCTATCTGTCTATTTCCACCAACCCCACCCCCCCTCTCTCTCCATTCCGACGTCTCACCTCTAAAAATAATAATAATATCTTGTCTGTTCAAGGGTTTTCTTTGTTCTCTACTCTACTATATCACCATAGTATAATACATATTTATCTCCCTCTCTACGCTACTATATCACGATAATATAATACATATTTATCTCCTCTCTACGCTACTATAATAATATCATGATAATATAATAGATCTTTATCTCCTCTCTACGCTACTATATCATGATAATATAATAGATCTTCATCTCCCCTCTCTACGCTACTATATCATGATAATATAATATATCTTTATCTCCCTTCTATACTCTACTATATCATGATAATATAATAGATCTTCATCTCCCTCTCTACGCTACTATATCACGATAATATAATACATCTTCTACTATATCACGATAATATAATACATCTTTATCTCCCTCTATACTCTACTATATCATGATAATATAATACATCTGTATCTACTATATTACGATAATATAATACATCTCTATCTCCCTCTCTTGATATATATAATATAATACATCTTCATCTCCCCTCCTCTACACTACTATATCACGATAATATAATACATCTCTATCTCCCCCTCTTCACTACTATATCACGATAATATAATACATCTCTATCTCCCCTCCCTTCACTACTATATCACGATAATATAATACATCTCTATCTCCCCTCCCTTCACTACTATATCACGATAATATAATACATCTCTATCTCCCTCCCTTCACTACTATATCACGATAATATAATACATCTCTATCTCCCTCCCTTCATACTATATCACGATAATATAATACATCTCTATCTCCCCTCCCCTTCACTACTATATCACGATAATATAATACATCTTTATCTCCCCTCCCTTCACTACTATATCACGATTATATACATCTTTATCTCCCTCTCTTCACTACTATATCACGATAATATATACATCTTTATCTCCCCTCCCTTCACTACTATATCACGATAATATAATACATCTCTATCTCCTCTCCCTTCGCTACTATATCACGATAATATAATACATCTTTATCTCCCCTCTTCACTACTATATCACGATAATATAATACATCTTTATCTCCCTGTCTTCGCTACTATATCACGATTATATACATCTTTATCTCCCTCTCTTCGCTACTATATCACGATAATATAATACATCTTTATCTCCCCTCTCTTGGCTACTATATCACGATAATATAATACATCTTTATCTCCCCTTGTGTTGCACTACTGGCGACTATTATTTTTTGTAAGTTTAATCAACAAGAAATTCGTGAGATTTCGTGTTAAACAGCGCCGTCCTAAAATGTTAATAAACAGATAAAACAGGTCTCGCTAGACTACGCTACCTTGATTAGCGTCTGTAACCGTGTGGTTTAACATTGTTTGGTCTATCTTTCTTGTACTACTACTACTAGTACTACTACTACTACTACTACTACTACTAGTACTACTACTACTACTACTACTACCACTACTACTACTACTACTACTACTACTACTACTACTACTACTACTACTACTACTACTACTATTGCTACTACTACTATTGCTACTACTACTACTACTACTACTACTACTACTACTACTACTACTACTGCTATTGCTCCTACTACTACTGCTACTACTACTACTACCACTACTACTACTACTACTGCTACTACTACTACTGCTACTACTACTACTACTACTATTACTACTACTACTACTACTACTACTACTACTACTACTACTACTACTACTACTGCTGCTGCTGCTGCTACTACTACTACTACTACTACTACTACTGCTGCTGATACTACTACTACCACTACTACTACTACTACTACTACTACTACTACTACTACTACTACTACTACTACTACTACTACTACTACTACTGCTACTACTACTACTACTACTACTACTACTATCACTACTATTACTACTACTACTACTACTACTACTACTACTACTACTACTACTACTACTACTACTACTACTACTACTACTACTACCCAGGAATAACAGCAGGCAGTCCACTGTGACAGGCGGGTGACCTCGTGTCAAAGTTTCATCCATTTAAAGATGGTGGTTGTTTTATTACTCAATCATCCAGGCAGGTGTGGGACTACTGACAGAGGAGCAGATGAGCTCTGAAATCGATTTCTTCTCCTGCGTTCTTGTTGTGGTGGTGGTGGCACAGGGAACAAGAAACGAGACACCGACACGGGTGTCGTGTCCAATGCAATTAACGAAACGTGCTGCGTTGGCGTCTGGTTCTATTCATTATGGTCGGTGGTGCTAGTAACTTCACACAAATCTTATCTGACCATCTCAAAGAACACTTTATTATTATTATTATTATTATTATTATTATTATTATTATTATTATTATTATGCTTATCGAATCGTCTTCTCAATCTACGTTGTATAAAAAAGCAATAAATGAAGAGTTTTTTATTCGTTTGCAGAGTGAGGCATATGCTTTAGTTTTTAGCTCCATTTATGAGAGGTTTCACACTGGTTATCATGAATGGAGCACTGTGATCTACGAAATCAGACCGTAGCATGAGCTGTCTGGCAAGAGAACATTTTGTTTTAACTATTGTGACAAATGGATTGTTTTGAAACAGATGAATTGAGTTGTAAACTTTGATTTGATACAAACATCAAAAATGTGTTTATCGGCGACTCGTGTCTCACTTCCTAATCAATAAGGGGTTGAAAAGGGGGGGTTATACAAAAAACAAACATGTTATACTCCGGGGTGAATATCAAGTAAGATTATATAATCTAATCAGTTCTCGATACTGAGGATACTGAAGTAGGTCTGGAGAATCCCACTTCAACTTTTTAATTATGAGACCTGTTAAAAAAGGCGACTTAGCTCAAAGAGAAATATATTCAGAGACGGGGAACAATGGAATGTTCACTAATGAAACCTGACTTCTGGTAGAAATATCCATCAAATTAAAACGATCTCATATTCAATTAGAACCTGCTTGCTGAATGTAGTTACTCTTAGTAGCATGACAAAAGAGGCTTTGACGTACATAGAATGACCAACGCAGAATTATATATTAGTTTCGTGGGTTATTTTACTTTAAGTTCTTTCTTCTTTTTTTTTTAGTCATTCACCTGATTTATTTATTTGAGTTTTTTGGTCTTTTTTTTTTTTCAACTTGTAGATACAGTTCTGTAACTACCTGAACATCATGTTGTCCCACGCAACACACAGGTGAAGACAAACAACGAAAGCGAAGGAAATGACATTGAATAACATGAAAGCCCCATAGCAACAAAGACGAGACAGGTAACATGAATAACATGAAATGACATGAATAACAACATGAAAGTCCCATAGCAACAAAGACGAGACAGACAAGGAAATGACATGAATAACATGTCCCATAGCAAGGAAATGACATTGAATAACATGAAAGTCCCATAGCAACAAAGACGAGACAGGTACAAGGAAATGACATTGAATAACCTGAAAGTCCCATAGCAACAAAGACGAGACAGGTACAAGGAAATGACATTGAATAACATGAAAGTCCCATAGCAACAAAGACGAGACAGGTACAAGGAAATGACATTGAATAACATGAAAGTCCCATAGGAACAAAGACGAGACAAATACAAGGAAATGACATTGAATAACATGAAAACCCCATAGGAACAAAGACGAGACAAATACAAGGAAATGACATTGAATAACATGAAAGTCCCATAGCAACAAAGACGAGACAAATACAAGGAAATGACATTGAATAACATGAAAGCCCCATAGCAACAAAGACGAGACAAATACAAGGAAATGACATTGAATAATATCAAAGTCCCATAGGAACAAAGACGAGACAAATAGAAGGAAATGACATTGAATAACATGAAAACCCCATAGGAACAAAGACGAGACAAATACAAGGAATAGGCAGAAAAAATCATAGCCACTAAGGGAATCGAACCCTCGACGTCTGCGTCGGCATCCATCGCCTCCCCTTGAAAAGAAAGCGTGCTACCAACCCAGCTAACTACACTCCTTAGGTAGTTGAAGTATACGGGTGAAGTAAGCTCTGGGTTCGCCAATGTCCTATATGGTGGACTTGGTGCTATGATAGGGACCTCTCACTGGGCAGGTCAACCTTGTTTCTCTGTAG
>JAXRKP010000338.1:275000-285000 GCA_037039925.1 Doris montereyensis | reverse complement strand
GTGGTACCGACATACCACGTACAATAACTTGAAACACAAGGTACTGACTTGTACCTCTGGTGGTACCGACAGGCCATGTACAATAACTTGAAAACACAAGGTACTGACTTGTACCTCTGGTGGTACCGAGAGGCCATGTTAACTTGAAACACAAGGTACTGACTTGTACCTTTGGTGGTACAACATGCCATGTACAATAACTTGAAACACAAGGTACTGACTTGTACCTCTGGTGGTCCCGACATACCACGTACAATAACTTGAAACACAAGGTACTAACTTGTACCTCTGGTGGTCCCGACATACCACGTACAATAACTCGAAACACAAGGTACTGACTTGTACCTCTGGTGGTACCGACAGGCCATGTACAATAACTTGAAATACAAGGTACTGACTTGTACCTCCTGGTGGTCCGAGAGGCCATGTACAATAACTTGAAACACAAGGTACTGACTTGTACCTCTGGTGGTCCCGAGAGGCCATGTACAATAACTTGAAACACAAGATACTGACTTGTACCTCTGGTGGTCCCGACAGGCCATGTACAATAACTTGAAACACAAGGTACTGACTTGTACCTCTGGTGGTCCCGACATACCACGTACAATAACTCGAAACACAAGGTACTGACTTGTACCTCTGGTGGTACCGACAGGCCATGTACAATAACTTGAAACACAAGGTACTGACTTGTACCTCTGGTGGTCCCGAGAGGCCATGTACAATAACTTGAAACACAAGGTACTGACTTGTACCTCTGGTGGTCCCGAGAGGCCATGTACAATAACTTGAAACACAAGGTACTGACTTGTATCTCTGGTGGTACCGACATACCACGTACAATAACTTGAAACACAAGGTACTGACTTGTACCTCTGGTGGTACCGACAGGCCATGTACAATAACTTGAAACACAAGGTACTGACTTGTACCTCTGGTGGTCCCGACAGGCCATGTACAATAACTTGAAACACAAGGTACTAACTTGTACCTCTGGTGGTACCGACAGGCCATGTACAATAACTTGAAACACAAGGTACTGACTTGTACCTCTGGTGGTCCTGACATGCCATGTACAATAACTTGAAAAACACAAGGTACTGACTTGTACCTCTGGTGGTCCCGACATACCACGTACAATAACTTGAAACACAAGGTACTGACTTGTACCTTTGGTGGCCTCGACATGCCATGTACAATAACTTGAAACACAAGGTACTGACTTGTATCTCTGGTGGTCCCGACATACCACGTACAATAACTTGAAACACAAGGTACTGACTTGTACCTCTGGTGGTACCGACAGGCCATGTACAATAACTTGAAACACAAGGTACTGACTTGTACCTTTGGTGGTACCGACAGGCCATGTACAATTAATCGATGCAGCATAATTGTAAGTTGCCCTTCGTTCGTTCCTCGTCTAATAATTGAATTTCTTGGTTGGTTTGCGCACTAGATTAATCAATCCACTGTTGCATCTTCTCTGTCGTAATTATTCTTCTAAAAACCATGCAGGCTACGAGTAATGGTAGTTGACCTGAGAACCTGGCCGTTACGTGTGTGCTGACCACCTGGTCGTATTGGCACTTTTAACGAGCATAGTAGGTCGCTTGCTTGGTAGAACGCTTTTTTATTTTCATGGCGAGGCGATGGGTGTCTACACTGAGGTTGTGGGTTTTCTCTTCATGACCAGAGATTGTATTTCTTCTCTTTATTTCTTTGTATTTGTCTCGTCTTGGTTCCTTAGGGGCTTCAATATAATTTCAACATAATTTCAATATAATTTCAGTATGATTTCAATATAAGTTCAATATAATTTCAATATAATTTCAATATAAGTTCCTGTCATTATTCATCATTTTTGATATTCCCATTGCCTGACTGTAAGTCTGTCTCCCCATCATGTAGTGTGTTTAAGTCCTTTGCGTTTTTATTACTCAATTATACATGTATTAAGTCACTCATTTTTATCTTGGCTTTATTGTCATTTACTTTGCTCCATTTGAAATAACGAATATTGTATACCGTCATTTTAAATAGATGTGGCCATTTATGAAAATTTGACATGGAGTCGAGTCGAGTGAATACATTGTCATATTCTAGACCGCTGTGTAGTTGGGAAAGTGAAGGCAAAATATAAGAAAGTTCAAAGCAAACTATGGGCAAGTTATGTTATCTTTGAAGGTCGAGTCAATGTGCTTTATATAAAACAAAACAAGAAACTACACTTCTTGCAATTCGTATTACCCGAGGAATTCTAGAGCTTTACGTATTTTCAGTTTATTGTTAACCATATAAATTAACTTCATACATCTATTATAAGACTTGATACGTTGCGGCACTGGTATCTCAGTCAGTAGAGAGTCTGACTACCACCCAAGAGGCCACAGTTTGATTCCCAGTCCGAGCAAATTTTTCTGGCCCTCCTGACGACCCAGCAGCGAAGTGGGGGCTAAGTCTATTGGAAATCGACGAAAGTACAAGCGGCATGGAATTCAATAGCAAAAACTACCACATTATGTCGCATGCCTAAAAGAATCAGGACTCTCCTGATTGCCCTACGCTCAAATCTAAGTATGAGACTTACTTTTATTAGATACAATTAGACACCATAACAAGAAAACAATTGTTGAAGACCTTTCGGTAATTTGCAAGTGGATAAATAGGTCCGTGGGCACATGCCCGACAGCTTCAAACATTTTTCTCGAGTATTTTCGAGTCAAACCAAACCCCTGGTTTAGATAGGTAAGGGGGTGGGGGGTGACACCTAGTCCCATCGGAGACCGACGATAAAGAGGAGGTCTCGTGTACAGATTGATAACAACGTTGTATCCTCGTTAAAGATCCCATGGCATTTTGGGCCAAATTCAAAACAAAAAATCCTATCAAAAACACACCACCTGAGTTAGTTGTGGATGTGGGTACATCCAATCAAATTTAACCAAGCAGATATTTGAAAAACACAACGCAGTAATATACACCTGGCTTGACTAAATAGGCGAAAGATGGTCTTCGTATTCCCTTTGATCATGCACTTTAAAGCCTGACTGGCGTTAGATTTCAATTAAGCTGTAAATCATTCAAGGTAAGGTGGAAAACGTCCAAAATCCGGCCACAAACTGATCTACCGTATCGCTGTACAAGGTGTTCAATTTAGAACCAAAATAATAGTATGCTTCTTTTAATTTCCCAACTTTCATAAACACAACTTTACATTCATCTGCAAATACACACACACACACACACACACATACACACACACACACACACACATATTCATTTTCTCTCTGTGTGTGTCTGTGTGCACTAGATCTACATTATGTTTCTTATTCTGATTTTCCCCCTCACACACACGCACACACACATACACACACATACACACACATACACACACACTCACATACACATACACACAGAGTTACAGCTTTACTTGAAGTACGCGTGCATCACACACACACACACACACACACACAATTATGTAATGCACGGACACAATTATTCATTGCCTAACTCAATGTGGAAAGCTATGGAATGATGGTAATTTTAACTTATTCACTGAAAGGCCTTTGTCACAACAAACCGGCAAGGAGAAAGGGAATCAATACTGATCTGAACAATGAGTAAAAGTCGTGAAATAAAAGCTTCGATTCTTCAGTCCTTATGTGGTCAGGAAAATAATGACAAAGTAAAACAGGTAGAAAGGCAAAAATGAAGTATAAAAATTAACGAAAAACAGATACACAAAAAAGGGAACAATACACCAAACACACACAACACACACACACACACACACACATATATATATATATACATATATATATACACACATATACACACACTAAATTACCAAATTGAATACAAGGAAAAAATTATGAGAGATTTAGAAGACGAAGAAGAAGAAGAAGAAGAAGAAGAAGAAGAAGAAGAAGAAGAAGAAGAAGAAGAAGAAGAAGAAGAAGAAGAAGAAGAAGAAGAAGAAGAAGAAGAAGAAGAAGAAGAAGAAGAAGAAGAAGAAGAAGAAGAAGAAGAAGAAGAAGAAGAAGAAGAAGAAGAAGAAGAAGAAGAAGAAGAAGAAGAAGAAGAAGAAGAAGAAGAAGAAGAAGAAGAAGAAGAAGAAGAAGAAGAAGAAGAAGAAGAAGAAGAAGAAGGAAGAAGAAGGAAGGAAGGAGGAGGAGGAGGAGGAGGAGGAGGAGGAGAGGAGGAGGAGGAGGAGGAGGAGGAGGAGGAGGAGGAGGAGGAGGAGGAGGAGAAGAAGAAGAAGAAGAAGAAGAAGAAAAAGAAGAAGAAGAAGAAGAAGAAGAAGAAGAAGAAGAAGAAGAAGAAGAAGAAGAAGAAGAAGAAGAAGAGGTCGTCTTCGAAAGATCAAGCCGGTTATATTACATTTATTTTTTTCTGCATCTGTTTGGATTTAGATAAGCAGGGAATTATCCCACTGTACCCTAGGTAGATAGTGGGCCTGCCACCTGGGGCCTCCTACCAGGCCTTGTTATTTTCTATCAGTGTTAACTCCATTAGCCTTTATTCATTCAAGATCAGCCTGCACGGCAGCAGGTTGTTATTTTATGTCAGGGGTAACTCCCAGCCTTTAGTTAGTAAAGACCGGCCTGCAAGGCAGCAGGTTGTTTTCTTTCAGGGTTAACTTCCTTAGCCTTTGGCCAGCCAAGACCTGCCTGCTAGGCAACAGGAGAGTCATGGAGGGCGGGATCATCTACTCCCCGTACAGATGCCTACCTGTCCACTGCCCGGTTTTTGTTTATAGCCAATTGAATTTATTGGAATCTCATACTCTTATCAACCAAAAAACGAATCAGTGACCTCAACCATCTTGGATTTCGATATCTTCCCCTGACGTCATAGTGAATTTTCACCTGTGGACATTCATTTTAAAATCAACCGTGCGGCTGGCGATTGGTTTTACCTCTACCACTAATATTGATAAGTTTCTTTCGGTAGGTTTATTCCATTCCTACAATTGAAATGAGCGTGTAGAACATACTATGGAGATCCGTGGAGTTCTCGTGGACTTTGCACATTGTAACCCTTTTCGTGATCATCCCAACTCAAGTGCAGTCTCCTTCAAGAAGCCACTCTAAGATAAAGTACCAGTGGGAACGTAGAGCATTTACCGACCTCTCTTTCGACATAAGAATATCAGATTCAAAGTGGCAGCAGGCATTGTTCCATCTGCTGAGTTGCAAGCTGTCATCTTGACAAAGACTTCACCGACTCATATTATGCACAATCTTCATTCGTTCCGATCAAGATGGGGGGTATCGATTCCATTAAATAGCCGTAATCAGCCACAATATGAAGGGCGTATTGATCTGATCTTTCGCATGGAAGAATAAAAACGGATTTTCTCCTGATGCCAATGTAAAACCGTGTCCCTGAACGTATTCTACATCGGTATTGTAATACTGTTCTGTATTCATGTCTATTGAGTTTGGTGTAGTGCTTATCATTATTATTGTTATATTCATTTGTGTAATTAGTGTTATTATTTTTTAAATCATTATTATTATTGTGATTATTATTATTATTATTATTATTATTATTATTATTATTATTATTATTATTATTATTATTATTATTATTATTATTATTATTATTATTATTATTATTATTAATATTATGATTATTATTATTATTATTATTAGTAGTAGTAGTATTATTAGTATTATTATTAGTATGTTATTGTTCTTAATGTTATTATTATCATCATTAGTAGTAGTACTAGTATTAGCAGAAGTAATAGTAATATTATTACTACTACTACTACAAGTAGTAGTAGTAGTAGTAGTAGTAGTAGTAGTAGTAGTCGTCGTCGTAGTAGGAGTAGTAGTAGTAGTAGTAGTAGTAGTAGTAGTAGTAGTAGTAGTCGTCGTAGTAAACAGTAATAGTAGTAGTAGTAGTAGTAGTAGTAGTAGTAGTAGTAGTAGTGGTAAAAGCAATTATAGCAGCAGCAGCAGTAGCAGCAGCAGCAGTAGCAGTAGCAGCAGCAGCAGCAGCAGTAGCAGTAGAAGTAATAGTAGCAGCAGCAGCAGCAGCAGCAGTAGCAGCAGCAGTAGCAGCAGCAGCAATAGTACAGTAGTAGTAGTAGATCAGTAATAGTAGCAGTAGTAGTAGTAATAGTAGTTGTAGTAGTAGAAGTAATAGTAGCAGTAGTAGTAGCAGCAGCAATAGTAGTAGCAGCAATAGCAGCAGCAGCAGCAGCAGCAGTAGTAAAAGTAGCAGTAGCAGCAGTAGCAGTTGCAGCAGCAATAGCAGTTGCAGCAGCAGCAGCAACAGCAGCAGCAGCAGCAGCAATAGCAGCTGCAGCAGCAGCAGTAATAGCAGCAGCAGCAGCAGTAGTTGTTGCAGCAGCAATAGCAGTAGTAGCAGCAGCAGTAGCAGCAGCAGCAGCAGTAGCAGTAGTAGTAATAATACTAATAGTAATAGTAATAGTAGTAGTAGTTGTAGTACTAGTAGTAATAATAGTAGTAGTAGTAGTAGTAGTAGTAGTACTACTACTACTACTACTACTACTACTACTACTACTACTAGTAGTAGTAGTAGTAATAGTAGTAATAGTAAGTTGTAGTAGTAGTAGTAGTAGTAGTAGTTGTAGTAGTAGTAGTAGTTGTAGTAGTAGTAGTAGTAATAGTAGTAATAGTTTAAAATATAATATTGTTATTATTATTGTTATTGTTATTATTATTATTATTATTATTATTATTATTATTATTATTATTATTATTATCATTATTGTTATTATACAAATTTTTTTTAAGCATTATGAAGCAAACACATTGATAAGTGTATATAAAGTTATCCAGCATAAGAAAACACAAATTAGCATCTATTGGTGAACTTATTGAAAAACCGATAGTTAAGAAAGCTAAGTCTATTACAGGAAATCAGACATATTCATTGTACCAAGAATTTAGATTATCAAAATGGAAGCACTGGATTTTTATCAAAAAGAACAAAGAAAGAAAGGAAGGCAATTCATTTATTGCCTATGCAATAAGACTGTTGCAAACTGAGTACAGACGATGACAATGTTCCTCGTATGTCCACCTACATTCAAACACATTTACTTTTCTATGTTATATTAGAAAGAATTTCTGAATGTGAATTTTGTTAAGCGTTGCCGGTCGGTGTGTTTCAAAAACACGCGCACAAATATTATAGGGTGGAGGAAAAAGACCAAAAAAACCAATTGGTCACTGTGACGTCTGCTTTCACAATAGTGCACATCCAAACATAGCCTTACAATCCTCTTTCCACTTGTAACATTGCCACAGACCTTCAACAGTAAGGGGGCTGCTATAATAAGGGCAACAGTAAGGGGGCTGCTATAAGAAAGGCAACAGTAAGGGGGCTACTATAAGAAGATCAACAGTAAGGGGGCTACTATAAGAAGATCAACAGTAAGGGGGCTACTATAAGAAAGGCAACAGTAAGGGGGCTACTATAAGAAAGGCAACAGTAAGGGGGCTACTATAAGAAGATCAACAGTAAGGGGGCTACTATAAGAAAGGCAACAGTAAGGGGGCTACTATAAGAAAGGCAACAGTAAGGGGGCTACTATAAGAAAGGCAACAGTAAGGGGGGCTGCTATAAGAAATCAACAGTAAGGGGCTGCTATAAGAAGATCAACAGTAAGGGGGCTACTATAAGAAAGGCAACAGTAAGGGGGCTACTATAATAAGATCAACAGTAAGGGGGCTACTATAAGAAGATCAACAGTAAGGGGGCTACTATAAGAAATCAACAGTAAGGGGGGCTACTATAAGAAGATCAACAGTAAGGGGGTGCTATAAGAAGATCAACAGTAAGGGGGCTACTATAAGAAGATCAACAGTAAGGGGGGCTGCTATAAGAAGATCAACAGTAAGGGGGATGCTATAAGAAGATCAACAGTAAGGGGGCTACTATAAGAAAGGCAACAGTAAGGGGGCTGCTATAAGAAAGGCAACAGTAGGGGGCTGCTATAAGAAGATCAACAGTAAGGGGGCTATATAAGAAGATCAACAGTAAGGGGGGCTGCTATAAGAAGATCAACAGTAAGGGGGCTGCTATAAGAAAGATCAACAGTAAGGGGCTGCTATAAGAAAGATCAACAGTAAGGGGGCTGCTATAAGAAGATCAACAGTAAGGGGATGCTATAAGAAAGTAAGGGGGCTACTATAAGAAAGGCAACAGTAAGGACAACAGTAAGGGGGATGCTATAAGAAAGGCAACAGTAAGGGGGCTGCTATAAGAAGATCAACAGTAAGGGGGCTGCTATAAGAAGATCAACAGTAAGGGGGCTGCTATAAGAAGATCAACAGTAAGGGGGCTACTACAAGAAGATCAACAGTAAGGGGGCTACTATAAGAAGAGGCAACAGTAAGGGGGCTACTACAAGAAAGGCAACAGTAAGGGGGCTGCTATAAGAAAGGCAACAGTAAGGGGGCTACTATAAGAAATCAACAGTAAGGGGGCTACTATAAGAAAGGCAACAGTAAGGGGGCTGCTATAAGAAAGGCAACAGTAAGGGGGCTGCTATAAGAAAGGCAACAGTAAGGGGGCTACTATAAGAAAGACCAACAGTAAGGGGCTGCTATAAGAAGACCAACAGTAAGGGGGCTGCTATAAGAAGACCAACAGTAAGGGGGCTGCTATAAGAAGACCAACAGTAAGGGGGCTGCTATAAGAAGATCAACAGTAAGGGGGCTGCTATAAGAAGACCAACAGTAAGGGGGCTGCTATAAGAAGATCAACAGTAAGGGGGCTGCTATAAGAAGACCAACAGTAAGGGGCTGCTATAAGAAGACCAACAGTAAGGGGGCTACTATAAGACCAACTTATTAAAGAAGACCAACAGTAAGGGGGCTGCTATAAGAAGACCAACAGTAAGGGGGCTGCTATAAGAAGATCAACAGTAAGGGGGCTGCTATAAGAAGATCAACAGTAAGGGGCTGCTATAAGAAGATCAACAGTAAGGGGGCTGCTATAAGAAGATCAACAGTAAGGGGGCTGCTATAAGAAATCAACAGTAAGGGGCTGCTATAAGAAGGGCAACAGTAAGGGGGCTACTATAAGAAGATCAACAGTAAGGGGCTGCTATAAGAAGATCAACAGTAAGGGGGCTGCTATAAGAAGATCAACAGTAAGGGGGCTGCTATAAGAAGACCAACCCGTTAGAAGCGTTTTTGTATTGTTTTACTATCTTTTGATTGGTTAACTTGCATTTTTCTCGAAATGTAGTTTTGTTTCGTCATTTACCGACCGATTTCTAGAATATTTAGCACACAGGTTCCTTGTGTCAATGATAATAGAATGCCATCGTGTTTTTTTTAATTGATTGTGGATATCGTAAACATTATGAGAAAATATTTGTTTTTGTAATTTAAAAAATGCCATTTTTGCATATACACGATAAATTATAATTTTGAAACATTCATAAAAAAAAATGTTTTAATGTAAAAAGGCCGACATCACGCCATAGATATTGAATGGAAAAACGATTTGCACATGCCTTTTAGTGATTCTATGTATAACTAAGTAGTGAGGAGATGGATTTTAAAAAGGTGGGTCAAATCCAGGATGGCGCCGTTTCCATGGTAACCCTTGACGCTACACTTTTGTTAATGATATAGGATGACTATATTTAGACCGTTACTCATATACATATCTAGTAAGAGGAAAGACCCCAACTCAAAAGCAAAAAAATTCACTTCCAGCTTTAGATGACATAATATCCCTTCTAGCCATTCCATCCTCTCATTCCAAATAATTCCAGTTAAAGTTCAGTTGAATACTCGTATAATGTTTCAAATATAGAAATATCGAGAGTTCATGAATTTATAAGTACAATAATTTAGTCCAAAAAAAAAAATGAGCTTTGAAAGCAGTAAGTAACTAAATCGATAAAAATGTCAATTAATCAATAAATCATCCAATTATTTACTCAGTCATCCAATCAGTCGATCAATCAGTCAGCCAATGCACTGACTTTTAAACATTG
>JAXRKP010000338.1:262500-272500 GCA_037039925.1 Doris montereyensis | reverse complement strand
ATCCACAAGTAAGGTGATCTCTGGTTTTTTGGTAGGATTCCAAATTTGCCCGGACTGCCCTGTAAACAGCCAAAGAATTTTCAACGTGCGCAGAGATCTGTACACGGGATCTCCTTTTTATCGTCCGTCTCCGATGCAACTAATTGTCGATCCACCTACCTGGACCAAGGAGGTAGATTATGTTAAAAACAAATCGAGAACAGTTGCCAACTGTTGGCGGTGGCTCATGCCTACTGGCCTATTGTTGGAACAAAGCAGTTGTCTTTCCTTTACAAAAGAAGGGTACCTATAGCAGCCATCTAAAATACATATATTTTTTTAAACATGAACACTCATTTTTGTTGATGTTCAGACCCAACATGGTATTTACTCGTTTCACAATGAGGTTCGTAATACTGTGTTGAGCTTCTATATTGTTCCCTGTGATGTAAACTCATTGACAGCGTTGAAGCCCATCAAAATGGCAAATTGTGACGTCATCGTAATTGTTCTCCACAGATCGCCAGGTTGCCAGGCAACACTGTTTTGTTCTTTTTTTGTAAAGGAAGAGTCTAAAACAATTATCAATAGCGGTGGTGATGGCAGTATTAGTAGTAACAGAAGAAAGAAGAAGAAGAAGAAGAAGAAGAAGAAGAAGAAGAAGAAGAAGAAGAAGAAGAAGAAGAAGAAGAAGAAGAAGAAGAAGAAGAAGAAGAAGAAGAAGAAGAAGAAGAAGAAGAAGAAGAAGAAGAAGAAGAAGAAGAAGAAGAAGAAGAAGAAGAAGAAGAAGAAGAAGAAGAAGAAGAAGAAGAAGAAGAAGAAGAAGAAGAAGAAGAAGAAGAAGAAGAAGAAGAAGAAGAAGAAGAAGAAGAAGAAGAAGAAGAAGAAGAAGAAGAAGAAGAAGAAGAAGGAAGGAGGAAAGGAGAAAATAACATACACATTAACAATGTCCACCACCACCACTACCACCACCACCACCACTACCACCACCACACTACCACCACCACCACTACCACCACCACTACCACCACCACCACCACTACCACCACCACTACCACCACCACCACCACCACCACTACCACCACCACTACCACCACCACCACCACCACCACCACCACTACCACCACCAGCACCACCACCGCCATCACCACAACAACAAGAAAACCACCACCAACAGCAGCCACCACGATGACGACACACTGCTAACGTCGACAGCAACAACCAGATTGTGTCAATTTCCTCACTTTTCACTGCTCGTAACGCAGGGCTTTTCCTCATCAACGACGGTGCATTGTTTGGCCAGTTTGCACCGGTTGGCAAGTTTTCGTGTTCCACAGGTAATCTCTGGAGAAGGACAACCACACCAACTAGCACACAGACATGCACACATATATATATATATACGTACATGTACCGACCTGGTTCAACGCTTGATTATTTTAAGTTTTAACAGCAACAATGTTGGGCTTTTTTTTTCTACTTTGTTAACTCGAGGGATAGACCTGCCCGTGTTGTTAATCTCGCGAGACATGCTACGTTAGAGATAAAATGCATGCCTGATCGAAAATAATATAATTTTTCAAGAACACGTCATACTCGATGTGGTTTGTTAAATGAATATTTGCCTGATTATTAAAAAAAACCCAACTCTCTTCTGTCTCATTGTCTTTAGTTTTTCCCAACCAGAGTTGAAAGGTATTGTGAATACATGTGTTTCCGAAACACCCACTTTGTTGGTGATACACACACACACAATGAGACTGGGGGCATGACAAATCAATACATGAATAATGCCATTATGAAATAATATTGAAGCCTAGTAGCAACAAACTCAAGCCAAATACTTTCTTTGTGCACCAATGGAATGGAGCCTATGACTTCCACGCCCAGACCCATCGCCTCGCCATGTTAAAGAGAGGGCATTACCAACCAAGTTAAGTGAGGAGCGTGCGTGTACATGTAGTTAATTTGGTTGGTAGCACGCTGTTGTTCATGGGGAGGAGGAGGGGGGACTCAGTAGTCCAGAGGCAAGTGTTCGAGCCCCGCCAAGGATTGAAATTTTATCTCGAGTTTTTTTCGAGAACAAATCTACCTCCCCCCCCCCCTCTGCTATAGGTAGGTGGATCGACACCTAGTCCCATCAAAAACGGACGAGAAAAAGAAGGTCCCGTGTGCATATCACAACACTGTGCATGTTAAAGAACCTTTTGATGTTTACAGGGCAGTCTGGCCAAAATTAAAATTCCTACCAAAAACCCCGAGATCACCGTAGTTGTGGATATGGGTAATATCAAATGAAATCAAAGTCTTTTCATGGCGAGGCGTTGGGTGCCGACCAGTAAGCTCGCCTCGGTGCCGACGCGGATCGATGGTAAGATTGTGTCTATTGAAGCCCCAGATTTTTGCTGTCTATTAATTCCTTCTTTGGTATTCGCGTCGTTTTTGTTCCTAGTGACTTTAATATTGTTTCATGCTCTTATTCATCACCTTTAACATGTCTCTTGCCTCACTGTTTCTTTTTCAGTGAATGATAGTAAACAATTGGTTTGTGTAGCCGTGAAACTATACTGTAAGCGCCTCCGAGATCACTTTTGAATGAATTTGTCATTAACGAGCATCTTAGAGGAGAGATGGTTTAAAGGCACCGAAAGATAAAGAGAGAGAGAAAGAGAGAGATATAGATAGATATAGATAGATAGATAGATAGATAGATAGATAGATAGATAGATATAGATAGATAGATAGATAGATAGATAGAGAGAGAGATAGATAGATAGATAGAGAGAGAGAGAGAGAGAGAGAGAGAGAGAGAGAGAGAGAGAGAGAGAGAGAGAGAGAGAGAGAGAGAGAGAGAGAGAGAGAGAGAGAGAGAGAGAGAGAGAGAGAGAGAGAGAGAGAGAGAGAGAAGAGAGACAGAAGAAAGAGAGAGACAGACAGACAGACAGACAGACAGACTCTCTCTCTCTCTCTGTTTCTCTCTCTCTCTCTCTCTCTCTCTCTCTCTCTCTCTCTCTCTCACACACACACACACACACACACATACACAAATATCACGATGTGTAAGCCGTCACATTTATACAAACATTATATTGTTACCCCTCTGCACACCTTCATATTCATCATCATAATAACAAAAAAACAACTTCTTGTCTCACCTTCCGACTTGAGTCCACTGATTTATTTACCAATACAATTTCATTGGTCTTTCCTTAGCATTGGTGTTTCCTTAACATTGGTGTTTCCTTAACAATGGTGTTTCCTTAGCAGCAGGTGATAATGTCAAGCAAATGCCAAGGAGAAATTCTTTACGTTCATCGTTATATTCTATAGCCATTACGTTATCTCTTTGTTGGTCGCTGTCTTCGTCAAAGCTGGGTGTTTGTGTCTGTGTTTATATGTCTGTGTGTGTGTGTGTTTGTGTTTGTGCGTGCGTGCGTGCACGAGCGCGCGCGCGTGTGTGTGTGTGGGTGTGTTTGTGCTTCTTCAAAGCATACCCGGGTGGCTTGTTTTGGGTGGGTAGGAGAGGCGGGTGTTGCTCAACCTTGCAATGGACTTATCTGAAGGCTGGCATTTCCACTTGGGGCATCGTGCCAAGAAAACGTTACTCGCATGATGTATGTGACATCTTATTGGTGTAAACGTGTGAGAGATTGAACACATATGAATACATTGCTTAGAAGTCTCAAACACACTGTCTAAATCTGGGAGAGATTGAACACAAATGAATAGATATAACTACATCGCGTAGAAGTCTTGAGAAATCTGTCTCAAACACAACACACTAGTCTAAATCTGTGAAAGATTGAACACACATGATTCTACATCGAACAACACACTGAAATATGTGAGATAACACACATAATAGATCTACATCGCTTAGAAGTCTTCAACACACTGGTCTAAATATGTGAGAGATTGAACACACTGAATAGATCTAAATCTGGTCTAAATCTGTGAGAGATTGAACACACATGAATAGATCTACATCGCTTCTTGAACACACTAGTCTAAATATGTGAGAGATTGAACACACATGAATAGATCTACATCGCTTAGAAGTCTTCAACACACTAGTCTAAATCTGTGAGAGATTGAACACACATGAATAGATCTACATCGCTTAGAAGTCTTCAACACACTAGTCTAAATATGTGAGAGATTGAACACACATGAATAGATCTACATCGCTTAGAAGTCTTCAACACACTGTTCTAAATCTGTGAGAGATTGAACACACATGAATAGATCTACATCGCTTAGAAGTATTGAACACACTAGTTTAAATCTGTGAGAGATTGAACACACATGAATAGATCTACATCGCTCAGAAGTCTTGAACACTCGTGTGTCTGAAGCTGAACGCTCAACGACCATATTATTATAAACGAAGAAAAAGACAACGAAACAAAAACAAAAAAGAAAAGAGTAATATAAAATCATTGCAATGAAATAAATAACTTAGCATTTGTTTTTTGTTGGAATTTACAAAATGAATAAATACGAACAAACCTAAAATGTGATCCGACCAGTGTCATTATTTTTCAACTGACTAGGCTAAAGTAAAATGGCCTGTAGATGTGTATTTTGACCTTTGGAACGATGAATTAATTTTTGGTGACGAACTGAAATTCATTCGCTCTTTCATTGTTTCACTGATACTTCCTTTCGTGGGTTTTTCAAAAGCCAAGGTTCCTATCAACCAAGGCTCCTCAACGACAACTATAATTTTGTTTATGTTCGAAATATTCTGTGTTTGTGTGCGTGTGTGTGTGTGTGTGTGTGTCAGTGAGTGGTATTCAGGTCGTGTGTAGTGTCTTTCAGCCTATGCCACTTTTTACACAAGTCATAACCATCTGTTTGTGGCTTTATCAACAGATCTTTTAATGACATGAAAACGTTGTTTCGGGACGGAAGCGGCAAACAGCCACCCCCCCCCAACGGTGTCGTGTATGTAGGACTACGTAACAGTTCTAGTTTACAAACAACATGAAACACATTCTTTGCAAGCTTCCCACCAACCTTCTGAATGGGCCAAAGGTGATCCCAAGGCTACAGCCTGAACATCAGGAAAAGCAAAGGGAAATAACAACAACAACAACAACAACAACAACAACAAAACAAACAGACGCAACAAAACAGCAACAACCAACAACAACGAAACAAAACTAAAAAAACAAGAGCAACTGCACACTTGACATCATTACGCTCATTACTCAAGTGAAGAGATATGACAACTTTTTTAGATAGAAAATGAACCATGTCCATTTCTGTATTGGTAAATACCAAAGACTGACATAGTGTTATGTCCATTTCTGTATTGGTAAATACCAAAGACTGACATAGTGTTATATCCATTTCTGTATTGGTAAATACCAAAGACTGACATAGTGTTATGTCCATTTCTGTATTGGTAAATACCAAAGACTGACATAGTGTTATGTCAATTTCTGTATTGGTAAATACCAAAGACTGACATATTGTTATGTCCATTTCTGTATTGGTAAATACCAAAGACTGACATAGTGTTATGTCCATTTCTGTATTGGTAAATATCAAAGACTGACATAGTGTTATGTCCATTTCTGTATTGGTAAATACCAAAGACTGACATAGTGTTATGTCCATTTCTGTATTGGTAAATACCAAAGACTCACATATTGTTGACCTTGATCTCTTCATTTGATTTTGATTTGATTTGATTTACCCACATCCACAACTAAGGTGATCTCGGGGTTTTGGTAGGATATTTTAATTTTGCCCGAACTGCCCTGTAAACAGTCAAGGGATCTTTAATGTGCACAGAGTGTTGTGATTTGCACACAGGATCTCTTTTTTTCGTCTGTCTCCGATGGGACTAGGTGTTGACCACCTACCTGGACCGCGGGTGGGGGGTAGATTTAGCTCGCAAAAAACTCGAGAAAATGTTCATCCGTCGGCAGGGCTCGAACCCATTTCCTTTTATTTGAGAGGTCGATACCTTGCCTCTGGACTACCAAGTCCCCTGTTGTCTTGAAGTGCCGTGATTTATTCTAGTAGGTACCTTTTTTTTTTTTTTAATCTGAGGGTTTTTGTTTTGCAATATGATTATAAAGATTGACATTAATCGACTATAATATAATCAATGGCCACACTTTTGTGGGCTATCTTCTGGTGACTTCAGGTGAAATCAAAGTCGTACGATTGAACTCTGTCTCTCTCCGTGTCATGCTTTTCTCGGGTTTATTATTGTTCCTTTCGATTTTCAGCTTTAGACTTTCTGTTCTTTCGAACGCATTGTATTTCACGAGAGGGGGCTCATGTGGGATATATTTTCATTTTTCGATTTGATTATACGCCTGTTTTGGGTGATATTGGTTGTTTTGTTTGTCCGGACTTCCCTGTCAACAACCAAGGGATCTTTAACGTGCACAAAGTGTTGTGATCTGCACAACTTCACCTCATTGGACTATATATCGATACACGTAGCAGTACCGAGGGGGGAGGGGGTGTTGGTCTTACACGACAAAATTGGGCAACCTGTCGGGCACGAACCCATGACCTGTTGGTTTGAGAGGCGGACACCTTGCCTCTGGACCACCGATTCCCCGGTCCCATGTGGGTTCAGTGGTCTGATCGTTAGTCTGAATAGACCTAGCTACCCATATCGCTTTTATTTTCGCCGAGTCTGACCAGACCTAGCTACTCATATCGCTTTTATTTTCGCCGAGTCTGACTAGACCTAGCTACTCATGTCGCTTTTATTTTCGCCGAGTCTGACCTAGACCTAGCTTTTACTTTCACTGAGTCATAGTCGTTTTTACTTTCACCGAGTCTGAATAGACCTAGCTACCCATGTCGTTTTTACTTTCGCCGAGTCTGACTAGACCTAGCTACCCATGTCGTTTTTACTTTCGTCGAGTCTGACTAGACCTAGCTACCCATGTCGTTTTTACTTTCGCCGAGTCTGACTAGACCTAGCTACCCATGTCGCTTTTACTTTCACCGAGTCTGAATAGACCTAGCTACTCATGTCGTTTTTACTTTCGCCGAGTCTGACTAGACCTAGCTACCCATGTCGTTTTTACTTTCGTCGAGTCTGATAGACCTAGCTACTCATGTCATTTTTACTTTCACCGAATCTGAATAGACCTAGCTACCCATGTCGCTTTTACTTTCACCGAGTCTGAATAGACCTAGCTACCCATGTCGTTTTTACTGTCGAGTCTGACTAGACCTAGCTAACCATGTCGCTTTTACTTTCACCGAGTTTGAATAGACCTAGCTACCCATGTCGTTTTTACTTTCGTCGAGTCTGAATAGACCTAGCTACCCATGTCGTTTTTACTTTCGTCGAGTCTGACTAGACCTAGCTAACCATGTCGCTTTTACTTTCACCGAGTCTGAATAGACCTAGCTACCATGTCGTTTTTATTTCGCCGAGTCTGAATAGACCTAGCTACCCATTCGTTTTTACTTTCGTCGAGTCAGAGACCTCTGAACCGAGTCTGAATAGACCTAGCTACCCATTTCGTTTTTACTTTCGAATAGAGTCTGAATAGACTTTCGCCCTGACTAGACCCATGTCGTTTTTACTTTCGCCGAGTCTGAATAGACCTAGCTACCCATGTCGTTTTTACTTTCGTCGAGTCTGAATAGACCTAGCTACCCATGTCGCTTTTACTTTCACCGAGTCTGAATAGACCTAGCTACCCATGTCGCTTTTGCTTTCGTCGAGTCTGACTAGACCTAGCTAACCATATCGCTTTTACTTTCGTCGAGTCTGACTAGACCTAGCTACCAATGCCGCTGTTGGTTCCACAAGAGGGCCAGAAAAAAATGCCGGACACAGGAATAGAACATGTGCCTTCTACGTGGTCGTCAGACGCTCTTTAACTGATTGAGCTATCGGCACCTCCCATATAGGTCTGTGTAGACTAACATATTTCGCTATTTATGCGTGTGTCATTCTGAAACATAAGGAAGTGTTAAGCTCTTAATTATCGCACATGGTGGGATTATGAGCGTGTAAACACAAACATTCAAATCTCTTTAAAAAAAAAAAAAAGATAAAGTAGAAACGCAAAATGTGTTTTTCGGCTAATAACATTTGCACACCAAAAATGTGTTGGTCGGCTAATAACATTTGCACACCAAAAATGTGTTGGTCAGCTAATAACATTTGCTCACCAAAAATGTGTTGGTCGGCTAATAACATTTGCACACCAAAAATGTGTTGGTCGGCTAATAACATTTGCACACCAAAAATGTGTTGGTCGGCTAATAACATTTGCACACCAAAAATGTCTCACGGCCATGTAGAGAAAGACACATCGAAATACAGACTTATGATGTGACTCTGTGTTGTAATACGTGTATTCTCAATTCGTCATCATCTTGTACTTGGTAACCCTGTAGGTAGCTAGGCGTTACGCCAGGGCCCTTGGACTGTCGCATCAGTTTCTTCCATTTTTCACAGTCTTGAGAGCCAGGGTTTGGATCTGGGAGTAGGAGAAAAAAAATGTCACTTGGTAAATTGACGTAATATCCATAATCATTATTTGTAGTGAATTACGCCCATACCACAATTTCGATTTGGGGAGAAAAAGAAAAAAACCCAAGCCAAAACAAAACAACCAACTAAACATTTCTTACAAAATCACACGTAGCCAATTAGTGTCTTTTATAAATACAACTGGTACTCAAAGTGTGGTACGTGTATCAGTTTTTACTACGAGCACTTTGCTTGTTTCATTCACCGCTCCGTGGCACATTGAATACCCCCAAAAAAAAAAAAACAAACAACAAAAAACAACAAGAAAACAAAAAAAAACCAAAAAAAACCAAAACAACAACTCCTGATCCGTTACAGGAAATAGTTTGAGAAGCACTGGTACATAGTATACTAGTTATCGTGAAAGGTGAGCGTAAACAACAAAAGAAAAAACCCAATAAAGGCACAATAAACCGATACCGGAAATCGTATCAATAAACTAGTGAAGACCGTTCTTGCACTTAGGCGTGGCTATCAACATTCGACCACTTAATTAACTAGAGAGAAATTATACATAAATACCTTCTTGTAGTCTAATAAGCCTTGTAAGGATGGGGGAGGGAAAGGGGCGTTAGGGTAGGTAGGTAACGTTATTGAACGATTTCCAGCGTGAATGTCTTCAGGGAGCCGAAAGCGAATGCATTTAACATCGCAAAATGTTTGACGGAAATTAATGATTAGGCAGGACGTCTCGGAATCTTCATGCGCTCAGAAGCATTGGCGAGATGTCTAATGGGGTCATGAATGCTCTTCCGGTCGCTTCGCATTACTTGGGAAATGAGGTTCGAAGGGACCGGATGGAGTGTACGAGAATAAGGATGGCAGGGGAGGTCATAAGAACAGAAACTGGAAGTTAAAGGAGTCTGGACAAGAGAAAAGAAAAGACAAAAAGACACGAATCGAAACGCTGTGTTAACTTTAAAATGAGACGAGAAGGGAGAGAAGAGAGAGAGAGAGAGAGAGAGAGAGAGAGAGAGAGAGAGAGAGAGAGAGAGAGAGAGAGAGAGAGAGAGAGAGAGAGAGAGAGAGAGAGAGAGAGAGAGAGAGAGAGAGAGAGAGAGAGAGAGAGAAAGAGAGAGAGAGAGAGAGAGAGAGAAAGAGGCGAGAGAAAGAACGAAAGAAAGAGAGAAAGAGACAGAGAGGGAGGGGGGAGAGAGAGAAAGGTGAGAATGATAATGATAATAATAACAATAATAATAATAATAATAACAATTAATAGTCATGATAACAGTAATAATTAAAAGAAGAAGAAGAAGAGGAAGAAGAAGAAGAAGAAGAAGAAGAAGAAGAAGAAGAAGAAGAAGAAGAATGAAGAAGAAGAAGAAGAAGAAGAAGAAGAAGAAGAAGAAGAAGAAGAAGAAGAAGAAGAAGAAGAAGAAGAAGAAGAAGAAGAAGAAGAAGAAGAAGAAGAAGAAGAAGAAGAAGAAGAAGAAGAAGAAGAAGAAGAAGAAGAAGAAGAAGAAGAAGAAGAAGAAGAAGAAGAAGAAGAAG
>JAXRKP010000338.1:255000-257500 GCA_037039925.1 Doris montereyensis | reverse complement strand
CTGGTTTTAATGCTCATGTGAAAATGGTACATCATTTCCATCGCTGGTTTTAGTGCTCAGGTGAAAATGGTACATCATTTCCATTGCTGGTTTTAATGTTCAGGTGAAAATGGTACATCATTTCCACCACTGGTTTTAATGCTCATGTGAAAATGGTACATCATGAAGGGAAAATTATGACGTGATTAGTGGTTTCTTTTTTCAAAGAACGCACTGACAAAAATAGAGAAATACGTAAAGACATTTAACTCGTTTTTTATCGCTTCGTCCCCACCTGGCGTCTCTGAAGGATACGCGAAAAACGCATTCTTGCAACTCATATATAGCGCGTTGTTCAACCACACCCAAGTCTACACATTTGCATTTCTGCAAAATGATTGGAATATTATTATGAAAACTCAATCCAACAAACGTTTAAAAAAAAACTGAGACATTATCCCGAACTTAGTTATCGTAACCCCCCCCCCCCCCACCCCCTCTCCCCCAACAAGATTGACTTTTTGTTCCTAGTGTTTTATTTAGAGATGAGGAAGTCTCAGAGGTTTCTTGTACTCTTTGTTCCCGGCACGGAACATTTTGAAAGTACTAGAGGCAGTTTGAACAGTTGCCAGGACGATCGGAATTTCCAAATCGCTAACACAATCCCGAGATGACTGCTTACAGTGCTCGTGGATAAACTCTTACAAAAATAAAAAATAAAAGAATAAGAAAAGAAGAGTGATTGTTTTTTTTCCTATCATCGATTGCCAAGAACCTGCGTGTAGTTTGCGTTGCTTTAAGTACTTGAGTAATTGCAATGTAAATACCATGGCGTCACACTGCGCTCTTGACGCGACTAGGGGGGGGCAGGACCTGAAATGTAGTTCAGAGGCCCGGTGTCAGCCTATCAACCAAATGATAATGGGTTCGAGCCCCGCCGGTGATTGTGAGTTTTTCTCGAGTCTTTTTCCAGTAACATCTACCCCCTGGTCCAGTTACATGGGTCGGCACCTAGTCCTATCGGAGACGGACGATAAAAAGGAGGTCCCACGTCCAGACTACAAATCACTCTGTGCTCCCCTTGACTGTCTACGGGCAACCCAGGCAACATTACAAATCCTATCAAATCCCCGAAATCACATTTGTTGTGTATGTAGTTAAATCAATGTCGGCAACATTACAAATCCTATCAAATCCCCGAAATGGTAAATCAATTTGGGCAACATTACAAATCCTATCAAATCCCCGAAATGGTAAATCAATGTGGGCAACATTACAAATCCTATCAAATCCCCGAAATGGTAAATCAATTTGGGCAACATTACAAATCCTATCAAATCCCCGAAATGGTAAATCAATTTGGGCAACATTACAAATCCTATCAAATCCCCGAAATGGTAAATCAATTTGGGCAACATTACAAATCCTATCAAATCCCCGAAATGGTAAATCAAAATCCCGGGCAATTTGGGCACATTACAAATCCTATCAAATCCCCGAAATGGTAAATCAATTTGGGCAACATTACAAATCCTATCAAATCCCCGAAATGGTAAATCAATTTGGGCAACATTACAAATCCTATCAAATCCCCGAAATGGTAAATCAATTTGGGCAACATTACAAATCCTATCAAATCCCCGAAATCACATTAGTTGTGTATGTAGTTAAATCAATGTCGGCAACATTACAAATCCTATCAAATCCCCGAAATCAATCAATTGTGGGCAACATATGTAGTTAAATCAATGTGGGCAACATTACAAATCCTATCAAATCCCCGAAATGGTAAATCAATCCCGAAATGGTAAATCATTACAAATCCTATCAAATCCCCGAAATGGTAAATCAATTTAGGCAACATTACAAATCCTACAAATCCTATCAAATCCCCGAAATGGTAAATCAATTTGGGCAACATCCAAATTAAAAATCAATGTGGGCAACATTACAAATCCTATCAAATCCCGAAATGGTAAATCAATGTGGGCAACATTACAAATCCTATCAAATCTCCGAAATGGTAAATCAATGTGGGCAACATTACAAATCCTATCAAATTCCCGAAATGGTAAATCAATTTGGGCAACATTACAAATCCTATCAAACCCCCGAAATGGTTAATCAATGTGGGCAACATTACAAATCCTATCAAATCCCGAAATGGTAAATCAATGTGGGCAACATTACAAATTTTATCAAATCCCCGAAATGGTAAATCAATGTGGGCAACATTACAAATCCTATCAAATCCCCGAAATGGTAAATCAGTTTGGGCAACATTACAAATCCTATCAAATCCCCGAAATGGTAAATCAATGTGGGCAACATTACAAATCCTATCAAATCCCCGAAATCACATTAGTTGTGTATGTAGGTAAATCAATTTCAAATCAAATAAATTATGCGAGTAAAGCACCTTTTCATGTCAAACGTAATTTAAAGGATTGAATATAAATAAATCCTTATTTCAGTCATGATTCTGAATTTTTTGTTGATCCATGCACCTTTTCACCATGAT
>JAXRKP010000338.1:225000-250000 GCA_037039925.1 Doris montereyensis | reverse complement strand
GAAGCCGACATGCTCAAGCCAGTTCGTCGACCTCATCACAACAACAACGATCATCTTCACAACATCAACAGCCTCAGCAGCAGCAACAGCAGCAGCAGCAGCAGCAGCAGCAGCAGCAACAACGTCAGCAGCAATACCAGCGGCAAAGATCACAGGGAAACTCCTTCGGGAGGGACACTGATCATGGCACATTCAGAAACACTGCATCTACTTCTACGGCTAAATCACCATCGGCCATCTTGCCGTCTGAGCATGAGTTGTCAGCCTCTCGCCAAAGGTCAAGGTCAGGCGACAGTGCATCCACGGCTCTTCTCAGAAAGCGCAACGAAACGAAACCTTTTGACAGGTCGTCTTCAAAGGAAAAGGCGGAAAATGAAGAGACGAAGTCGCTCTTGCAGTCCAGCAAAACGTCTTCATCTGGTCATAGCAGAGATCGCAGAGAGCACGGAACTCCAGCAACGATTCCAAAGAATCGAAGGAGAGCGAGAAGTTCTTCTCGGCCAAGAGATGCAGTGGGAGACCATGAAAACGACAACAGATCCAAGAAAGCAACAGCGTCCCATCGTTCTATTGACGAGGAAGACGCCAAGGTCGAGCGCATTAGGCTTTCTTCAATATCGTCATCTGCCTCAGGCTCGGACAGAAATCCAAGGCTTTCTCATGACAAGATAACGAAAGGTGATAGTAGGCGAACGAGTTTGACTGGTGCTAGAGACAATGACGGACATAGCACGAAATCGGAAAGGACTAGATTCAATAGGGCCACTTCAGCTCCACGAGAAATACGGTCGAACAGAGACACCAGACCTATATTAGAGGAAAGTGAGTTTAACTCAAAGCATCAATCATTTTATGAACAGCTTCCAGACTCAAGGGCTGATAGCGGAAGTAGTAACCACACGGCACGAACCTCCACAAATGCCAAGTCCAGGCCGCAGTTTAATCGATCCGAGTCCAGGAGACAACGGGATACCGAGGAAAGTGGAATTTCATTGGCTAATTTCACTTCTCCGACCCACCATCGACATCAAAGTGCTGAGTCAAGCTCTCGAAGCGTGGTATCTAGCGGTCGGGGTTCCTCTGTATCTCGAACGGTCAAACATTCAACTCCTTCATCGTCTCGTTCATATCAAGACATATCGTACAAATCTAAAAGAACCGGAAGTTTAGGTAATCATAGATTGAGTCGTGACAGCGAAACAGACGACGATGGCGATAGAAACGCTCGTTCGTCTGCCAGGTCATCCGTGGAAGAACCTTTGCTTCCCAAACGCATACGTCATCAAATTACCGGCTCCAGAGACAAATGTCCGAGGGAAGTGCGGCAACCATTCCAAAGCCTCATATTCAGACATTTCCCCGAATGAAGCAGCCAGAAAGTGTAGCAAGCTCACCCCTGCCTATCCCGTCTCGTCAGCCACCGTCGATCGTTTCAAAACTGGAAAAACTCATTTTCTTTGGATCGCATCAGAAATTTCACGCCCAACCAACTGTCCAATCAGGAACCTTATTTCTCGCCACTGCACAAAGTTCCGAGCATGTCCTCCACGTCATCAGACGCCAGGTCTGAAGTGTGCCTTGACCTTCAGACCAGACAGAGGACGGAGATGACTTTCACCCTGAGCGCAGTGAGCTTAAAATAAAGCTGGGCTTTCCCGACGCCCCTTACCATCCTCTGGTGCACATTACAGAGTCACATCTATGTCGTACCATCGGCACACACATTCTTGGCTTCTTCGTTTGCTTCCTTCTCATATGGCCTCTGCTGGCTACTGTACTCGTCATCGTGCCTATCGTGTTGGTCATCAAGAAACTGTTCAGCTGGTGTTGTTGTTGTACTAAATATCTGTGGGGGCGCTGTTGCCTTTGTTGTTGCCATAACCATTTAACTAGTTCCGAAATGATTTGGCTTGAACGCCGTTCCCGGACTAACCCAGTGGTTCAGAGCCTAGTGGTCTTGCAAAAGGACTCGACACAGACCGGATTCGCAATTTGATCGACTCAAGAATCCTGTCCGTGGAAAATCGGCATGGGAGAAAACTCTACCCACGGTTTACTCAAAAGGTGAGATACAAGTGGATTCATTCATGAATATACATGAACATTTTGTCTGTGAGCCTGGAGTTCGATTAGTACTCGTATTAAATGTGTCTCTTAGGGAAGCATGTAAGCACACACATGGGGAACGTAACACTCTTCGTATTACATTGCACGATTATTTGTAACGTGTCTTTGGTGTACATTGGGGTTTACAGTTTGTGAGAAGCAGAATGGAAGTGAGTGATAGTATCAGACAGAGAGACCTATGTTCTCCAGCCATTTTTGAAACGTGTGTGTCAAAGATAAACATTTGTAAACCTAACAGAAACCTCTTGAGTCATCACACACGATGTCACACACTGGAAAAGTCTGCAATGGATAAGTATATGCTATTGCGATAGTGAGTTCAAACTAGTTGATCTCATAATAGCTGTGTAGATAATTAACATTGCCAACGGATTGACTTTCTGATCATTACAATAATATTGTAGAGAAAATACCTGAACTGAATGTAAATCTCTGCAGTTGCCTTGAAAACCCCTGGAATGTGTACACATTATGTTTGATGCTGGCAGCAATATCATACCTCAAAATATTCGTTTTACAGCCTTAGAATTATGTTTTGGCGTAAGCCTGATTTAAAAAAAAAAACTTGCTCCGAAAACTGGTTTTCAGCTTTTGCTTTTTTTAAAGTTTGGTTTTCCCCACATCCGTTGTGGAGGGAATCTCGGGGTTTGGGGTACGATTTTCCCACATCCGTTGTGGAGATAATCTCGGGGTTTTGTGGTACGATTTTCCCCCATCTGTTGTGGAGATAATCTCGGGTTTTTGGTATGATTTTCCCCATCTGTTGTGGAGGTAATCTCAAGGTTTGTGGTACAATTTTCCCCACATCTGTTGTGGAGATAATCTCGGGGTTTTTGGTACGATTTTCCCCACATCTGTTGTGGAGATAATCTCGGGGTTTGTGGTACGATTTTCCCCACATCTGTTGTGGAGATAATCTCGGGGTTTTTGCTACGATTTTCCCCACATCTGTTGTGGAGATAATCTCAAGGTTTGTGGTACGATTTTCCCCACATCTGTTGTGGAGATAAGCTCGGGGTTTTTGGTACGATTTTCCCCACATCTGTTGTGGATGTAATGTTGGGGTTTGTGGTACGATCCCCCCCCCCCCCCGTCCCAATATTTTGCCCATACTGCCCTGTAAACATTGAAGGCATCCTGAAAGTGTGCCAGAGCACTGTGATCCGCACGCGGCATCTCTTTTTATCGCCGGGCTCCAGTTACACTAGATGAAGATCAACCTACCCGGAGAAGGAAAGATGAGAGAGGGGAAGGAGGAGGTGGCGTTTATAAAAAGAAAGCAAAAAGAAACGCTCGAGAAATATGTCCAACCTGTTGAGCCCGAACCTGTGATGTTTCGGATTATAGGCCAATACCTTGCCTCTGGATCACCAGGTCCTGTTTCTCAGCTGAGGTTTTTGTAAGCCAGATGATTGTAAATACTATGTAGGAGTTTAAAGTGCGTCTCTCACTGAGCGCTGAGAGGAGAGATTCTTTCCTTACTAACTGTGAAAGCCTTTGATGTCTCATGTTTATTTAGTTTGGAACAAAACTCTTACATTTATTTCTATTTAGCTGTACACTAGGTTTTTTTTCCTTCCATCCAGCATTTGCCTTCCATAAGACTTGTCTAAAATGCAATTATGAAACTAGTCCTTGTCTTCATATGGAATTTCTATTTTTAGTTTCCTGATGTCAGTTGGTTCTTACTATAATACAGTTTTAATGTTGTCGGTGTGCGTGTTCCTGCCTGTGCACGTTTGTATGTATGCATGTCAATGGCTGAGTGCACGTTTGTATGTATGCATGTCGATGGCTGAGTGCACGTTTGTATGTATGCATGTCGATGGCTGAGTGCACGTTTGTATGTATGCATGTCGATGGCTGAGTGCACGTTTGTATGTATGCATGTCAATGGCTGAGTGCACGTTTGTATGTATGCATGTCGATGGCTGAGTGCACGTTTGTATGTATGCATGCCGATGGCTGAGTGCTCGTTTGTATGTATGCATGTCGATGGCTGAGTGCACGTTTATGTATGTATGTATGAATCGATGGCTGAGTGCTCGTTTGTATGTATGCATGCCGATGGCTGAGTGCTCGATATATGTATGGCATGTCAATGGCTGAGTGCACGTTTTTGCTGCATGCCGATGGCTGAGTGCTCGTTTGTATGTATGCATTCGATGGCTGAGTGCACGTTTGTATTAACATGTACAAATCCTGAGTGCACTTTGTATGTATTATGCCGATGTGAGTGCTCGTCTGTGGCTGAGTGCAAGATATCATGTATCGGGTAGGGAAGTTATTTTTGCATTTTTTCAGTTCAAGAAATAGCTTAATCCAATATCACTTCGTTGCATAGGTATTAACCATCAGTTATCCCTATCAGTAAGAGACTGGCTTGTCAAAATAGATAGGGAAGCCCTTGCAGAAGTGAACAATAAATTCAGACAATTACACATTGTCATAAGTTACAAACAGTTATTGCAGTAAGAGACTGGCTTGTCAAATGAGATAGCCCTAGGGACCTGGTAGCAGACGATTGTCATAAGTACCAAACAGTTATTGCAGTAAGAGACTGGCTAGTCAAAGGAGATAGGCCTACCTGGTAACAGACGATTGTCATAAGTACCAAACAGTTATTGCAGTAAGAGACTGGCTAGTCAAAGGAGATGGGCCTAGGGACCTGGTAACACACGATTGCGATGAAACATCACCTTTCAGTGTTTATTCGATTATTTCATCCTTGTGTCTGGATTATACATCAGAAAAACTGTCAGAAATGGCATTTATGTCATTTTGTTCCCATGATATATTTTTCAGTAGAGATATGATCTTAAGTTTCCTCACTGCAAGAAATATCTAAGTTCAAAGTTATGATTATATCCCTCAAGATCCAGTGATGGAGTTACCAAAAGAACTCTAACGAAATATGACAATAAGTGACAACTCCACTAATAAAGACAGAACAAACACGTGACGTTTCGGGTATAACCCTTCGTCAGACAACAAACGAGAAATATCTAGAATCTAGATCTAAGTAATACCTCCGGCATCAAACAATGTGATGTCAGAAGCTGTAAGTCCAATTGTATGACATTTTATTTGAGAAAAATTTGTAACATTACACATTAAATAGTTTTATGGGCGTTTTTCCTTATCTATGAGTTCATTACTACAATTGATGACATTCGTTTTTCTTTTAAACGAAGATTTTCTTAACAAAGGAGTTAGAAATGTCATACAAAAATATCAACCGCGATTTTCTTAAAACAATAGAAAGTGGACTTAGGTACTTCAGCTCTCAGCCTTCGATGTAGATGAATATACATTGATATATGTATAAATGTGTTTTGTATGAATGCATGTATATTTGCATGTATTTATATGCGTGTATGCATTGATGTATGTATGTACATGTATATGTGTTTATGTATATAAACGTATCTATGTATATGTACATGTATTACGTATTATGTATGTATAGATTTACGTGGCTGTGCATGCTATGATAATGTGTATATTATGTGTTTATGTATGTATGTATGTTTGATTGATGTATGTTTGTGTATGTCTGTATATATGTATCTATGTATGTATTTATGTATGTATGTATGTATGCATGTATGTATGTATGTATGTGTATGTATGTATGTATGTATGTATGTATGTATGTTTGTATGTGTGTGTTTATGTATGTATTTATGTATTTATGTATGTATGTATTTATGTATGTATTTATGTATGTGTGTATGTATGTATTTATGTGTGTATGTACGTACATGTATTTGACCTGTATATTTATTCATGTATATGTTTTATTCATGTATGTATGTTTGTATGTATGTATGTATGTATGTATGTATGTATGTATGTATGTGTGTATATAAGCGTTAACCAATTTATGAGTATGTTTTGACTCTAAGTATATGTACTGTGAACACTTACTCCCCATCACATACACTTGTCCAATGTGTGGACAGATTTATAAGACTCTATATGTTAAAAAAAAAAAAAGTTAGAATCTTCCTTCTGACTTAAAAAAAAACAATTTAAAAAATGATGAGAAAAAAAACCCCTCACCCTCTCCCCCCCTCCCCCTTCTTACAAAAGCAAGGAGAAGGAAATAAAAAAAGAAGGCACGAACCAAAATTGCGAAACAATGTAACAATACAATACAAAACCGTAATGGAAACAATGACAAATAAAACAAACAATTTTAACAATCATAAACAAGTAAAATGTAAAGATTACCTGATTTCTTTCTAGTTAATTATACATCTATTCTTAATAGAGAAACACCTGAGACCACTACACTGAAAATTCACACACACTGAAAATTGTATATTCTCTTCTCTATGCCACATAATACTATTGGTTTACAGCGGAGCCGGAGCACATTCATAATTTGCATAGTGAACCCAATAACGATTTAGAAGAAAAAAGGTCAGTTGCAGATTCATAATTTGCATAGCTAGCAAACCCAATAATGATGTAGAAGAGAAAGGGTCAGTTGCACATTCATAGCAAAACTTAAACTAACGATGTAGAAGAGAAAGGTTAGTTGCATTCATAATTTACATAGCTAGCAAACCCAATAATGATGTAGAAGAGAAAAGGTCAGTTGCAGATTCATAATTTGCATAGCGAGTCCAATGATCTAGCAAACCCAATAAACCCCATAATGATGTAGAAAAGAATGGGTCAGTTGCACATTCATAATTTGCCTAATGACTAGAAAATTGGGTCTACTAAACTAACGATGATGTAGAGAACGGGTCAGTAGCACATTCATAATTTGCATAGCGAACCCTATAATGATATAGAAGAGAAAGGGTCACATTCATAATTTGCATAGCTAGCGAACCCAATAATGATGTAGAAGAAGAAAAAGGTTAGTTGCACATTCATAATTTGCATAGCTAGCGAGTCCAATGACGATGTAGAAGAAAAGGGTCAGTATCCATCATTCATCCCATTGTGTGTGCATCTCTCCACAATGATGTAGAAAAGAATGGGTCAGTTGCACAATCGAAGCAATGTGCTGATTGCTAACCTTCCACAATGACTGAAATTACTCTCCCGTGTCGGGTTTCTATTTACAGCAAACCCCATAATGATTTAGAAAAGAACGGGTCACTCATCCTAGTTCCCATGCTAACCCATAATGATATAGAATGAAAGCCACGTGTACCTTCAAATTTGCATAACGAACCCAAAATGATGAGAAGATGAAATTCAGCATTAATCGTGTCATCCCATTGTCCCTCACCCCCGAGGACAACGGGATCTTTCAAACAATCGAAAAAAACAATGTGAGATTGCACTTCCAAAAATTAGTCCGATACAGGTTTCTATTTAAACCCAGACTAACAATATAACTTTTAAAACCATAATGGAACAACGATGAATAAAATATTTTAACAATCATAAACGAGTAAAATAAAGATAGTGATGGATTTCTTTTTTTTTCAGTTATAACGAGGAACAAATGAGCTATTACACTGAAATTCACAATCAGAAGCGTATTTTTTCTTACATAATAGTATTGATTGACACAACCGGACGGTGAGTCATTCATAATTTGCATAAAGAACCAATATAATGATGTAGAAGAGAAGGGGTCAGTTGCAATTCAAATTTGCATAGCAACCCAATAATGATGTAGAATAAAGATAGTGAACCCAATAATGATGTAGAAGAGAAGGGTCAGTTGCACATTCAGTTAACCAATAATGATGTAGAACAGAAGGGTCAGTTGCACATTCATAATTTGCAAGCGAACCCAATAATTTCTTACATAATAGTATTGATTGACAGCGGACCGGACAGTTGTACATTCATAATTTGCATAGCGAACCCAATAATGATGTAGAAGAGAAGGGGTCAGTTGCACATTCATAATTTGCATAGCGAACCCAATAATGATGTAGAAGAGAAGGGGTCAGTTGCACATTCATAATTTGCTTAGCGAAGCCAATAATGATGTAGAAGAGAAGGGGTCAGTTGCACATTCATAATTTGCTTAGCGAACCCAATAATGATGTAGAAGAGAAGGGGTCAGTTGCACATTTATAATTTGCATAGCGAACCCAATAATGATTTAGAAGAGAAGGATTCAGTTGCACATGCACAATAATGACAATTTGTGTAGCGATCCCAATAATGATGTAGAAGAGAAGGGGTCAGTTGCACATTTATAGTTTGATGTAGTGAACCCAATAATGATGTAGAAGAGAAGGGGTCAGTGGTACATTCATAATTTGTGTAGCAAACCCAATAATGATGTACAAGAGAAGGGGTCAGTTGCACATTCTGACGGTGAGGGATAATGGGTTGTGTGGATCTCTCCTTATCCCTCACTCTGACAGTGAGGCATAATGGGTTGTGTGCATCTCTCCTCATATTCCTCTCTGACAGTGAGGCATAATGGGTTGTGTGCATCTCTCCTCACTCCTCACTCTGACAGTGAGGCATAATGGGTTGTGTGCATCTCTCCTCATTCCTCACTCTGACAGTGAGGCATAATGGGTTGTGTGCATCTCTCCTCACTCCTCACTCTGACAGTGAGGCATAATGGGTTGTGTGGATCTCTCCTCATTCCTCACTCTGACAGTGAGGCATAATGGGTTGTGTGCATCTCTCCTCACTCGTCACTCTGACAGTGAGGCATAATGGGTTGTGTGGATCTCTCCTCACTCGTCACTCTGACAGTGAGGCATAATGGGTTGTGTGGATCTCTCCTCACTCCTCACTCTGACAGTGAGGCATAATGGGTTGTGTGGATCTCTCCTCACTCCTCACTCTGACAGTGAGGCATAATGGGTTGTGTGGATCTCTCCTCATTCCTCACTCTGACAGTGAGGCATAATGGGTTGTGTGGATCTCTCTCATTCCTCACTTTGACAGTGAGGCATAATGGGTTGTGTGCATCTCCTCATTCCTCAATTTGACAGTGAGGCATAATGGGTTGTGTGCATCTTCCTCACTTCCTCACTCTGACAGTGAGGCATAATGGGTTGTGTGATCTCTCCTCACTCCTCACTCTGACAGTGAGGCATAATGGGTTGTGTGGATCTTTCCTCATTCCTCACTCTGACAGTGAGGCATAATGGGTTGTGTGGATAATTCGTTATTCCTCACTCTGACAATGAGCGATAATGGGTTGTGTGGATCTCCCCTTATTTCATACTTTGACAAGGGAAGATAATGGCTAGGCTGAGTGCTACCTTCCACAGTCAAATTGCTGTCCTGGGTCGGGCTTCTATTTACAGCCAAATTATATAAGACTTTTATTAACAAATCGATTGGCACTCTTCTCAGTGCGCTTGATCAGCATAATAATTTAGCATGCAGGCAGTTTTACCTTCGATATAACAACTCGATCCTCTGGGAAGCCGTTTGTACACCATGGGTCCCAAGGTATGGCCATCTGGATTGCGTGTGAACCAATTACAAGGAGAGGAAAGGAAAGAAGGCACTCATGGACAGTGTTCTTGTATATTATTATTTCTTATTTTAGCGAGAATTCTTGCAAAATATTATTTCACATCGCATCGTATCGTATCGCATCGTATCGTATCGCATCGCATCGTATCATATCGTATTGCATCGTATCGTATCACATCGTATCGTATAGTATCGCATCGTATCGTATCATATCGTATCGTATCGTATCGTATTGTATCATCGTATCGTATCGTATCGTATCGTATCACATCGTATCGTATCGCATTGCATCGTATCGCATCGTATCGTATCGTATCGTATCACATCATATCGTATCGCATCGTATCGTATTGCATCGTATCGTATCTCATCATATCGTGTCGCATCGTATCGTATCATATCGTATCGCATCGTATCGTATCACATCGTATCGTATCGTATCGCATCGTATCGTATGATATCGCATCGTATCGTATCGTATCGTATCGCATTGTATTGTATCGCATTGTATCGTATCGCATTTATCGCATCGCATCGTATCGTATCCCATCGTATCGTATCGTATTGTATCGTATCGCATCGTATGGTATCGCATCGTATCGTATCGCATCGTATCGTATCGCATCGTATCGTATCGCATCGTATCATATCGCATCGTATTTTATCACATCGTATCGTATCGTATCGTATCGTGTCACATCGTATCGTATCGCATCGTATCATATCGCATCGCATCGTATCGTATCGTATTGTATCGTATTTTATCGTATCGTATCGCATCGTATCGTATCGCATCGTATCGTATCGCATCGTATCGAATCATGTTGTATCATATTGCATCACATCGCATCACATCACATCACATCGTATCGTATCACATCACATTACATCGTATCTCATCACATCACATCGTATCACATCGTATCACATCACATCACATCGTATCGTATCACATCACATTACATCGTATCACATCGCATCACATCGTATCACATCGTATCACATCACATCACATCGTATCGTATCACATCACATTACATCGTACATCATCGCATCACATCACATCGTATCGTATCACATCACATCGTATCGTATCACATCACATCGTATCGTATCGTATCACATCACATCGTATCGTATCACATCACATCGTATCACATCACATCACATCACATCGTATCGTATCACATCACATCGTATCGTATCACATCACATCGTATCGTATCACATCATCATCATCATCATCACATCACGTATCACATCGTATCACATCACATCATCGTATCACATCGTCATCATCATCATATCACATCACATCACATCACATCACATCGTATCACATCACATCACATCGTATCACATCACATCACATCACATCGTATCGTATCGTATTGCATCACATCGCATCATCATCACATCGTATCATATCGTATTGCATCACATCACATCACATCGTATCGTATTGTATTGCATCACATCACATCATCATCGTATCGTATCGTATTGCATCACATCGCATCACATCACATCGTATCATATCGTATTGCATCACATCACATCACATCGTATCGTATTGTATTGCATCACATCATCATCATCATCATCGTATCGTATTGCATCACATCACATCACATCGTATCGCATTGCATCACATCGTATCGTATTGCATCACATCACATCGCATTATATCGTATTATATCGTATCGCATCGTATCGTATTGTATCGTATAGTATCGTATCGCATCGTATTGTATTGTATCGTATCGTATTGTATTGTATCGTATTGTATTGAATCGTATCGTATTGTATCGTATTGTATCGTATCGTATCATATCGTATTGTATCATATTGTATCGTATTGTATTGTATTGTATCGTATTGTATCGTATCGTATTGTATCATATCGTATTGTATTATATTGTATCATATTGTATTGTATTGTATCGTATTGTATCGTATCGTATCATATCGTATTGTATCATATTGTATCGTATTGTATTGTATTGTATCGTATTGTATCGTATTGTATCGTATCATGTCGTATCGTATCGTATCGTATTGTATCGTATCGTATTCTATTGTATTGTATCGTCTGGTATCGTATCATATTGTATCGTATTGTATCGTATTGTATTGTATTGTATCGCATCGTATCGTATTGTATCGTATCGTATCGTATTGTATCATATTGTATCATAGCGAATCGCATTGTATCGTATTATATCGTATTGTATCGTATCGTATCGTATTGTATCATATTGTATTGTATCGTATTGTATTGTATCATATTGTATTGTATCGTATTGTATTGTATCGTATTGTATTGTATCGTATTGTATTGTATCGTATTGTATTGTATCATATTGTATTGTATCATATTGTATTGTATCGTATCGTATTGTATCGTATCGTATTGTATCGTATTGTATTGTATCGTACTGTATTGTATTGTATCGTATTGTATTGTATTGTATCGTATTGTATTGTATTGTATTGTATCATATTGTATTGTATTGTATCGTATTGTGTTGTATTGTATTGTATCGTATTGTATTGTATTGTATTGTATCATATTGTATTGTATTATATTGTATCATATTGTATTGTATTGTATCGTATTGTATTGTATTGTATCATATTGTATTGTATTGTATCATATTGTATTGTATTGTATTGTATCGTATTGTATTGTATTGTATCGTGTTGTATTGTATTGTATCGTATTGTATTGTATTGTATTGTATCATATTGTATCGCATCGTATCGTATTGTATTGTATTGTATTGTATCGTATTGTATTGTATTGTATTGTATCGTATTGTATTGTATTGTATCGTATCGTATCGTATTGTATTTTATTGTATCGTATTGTACCGTATTGTATCGTATTGTATCATATTGTATCATATCGTATCGTATTGCATCGTATTGTATCATATTGTATCGTATCGTATTGCATCGTATTGTATCGTATTGTATCGTATCGTATTGTATCATATTGTATTGTATTGTATTGTATTGTATCGTATTGTATCGTATTGTATCGTATTGTATCATATTGTATCGCATCGTATCGTATTGTATCATATTGTATCGTATCGTATCGTATTGCATCGTATTGTATTGTACTTATTGTATTGTATTGTATCGTATTGTATTATATTGTATCATATTGTATCGTATTGTATTGTATTGTATTGTATTGTATCGTATTGTATCATATTGTATCATATTGTATCGTATCGTATCATATTGTATCGCATCGTATCGTATTGTATCATATTGTATCGCATCGTATTGTATTGTATTGTATCATATTGTATCGCATCGTATCGTATTGTATCGTATTGTATCGCATTGTATCGTATTGTATCGTATTGTATTGTATTGTATTGTATTGTATCATATTGTATCATATCGTATCGTATTGTATCGTATTGTATTGTATTGTATCGTATTGTATCATATTGTATCATATCGTATCGCATTGTATCGCATCGTATCGTATTGTATCGTATTGTATCATATTGTATCATATTGTATTGCATCGTATCGTATTGTATCATATTGTATCATATTGTATCGCATCGTATCGTATTGTATCATATTGTATCATATCGTATCATATCGTATCATATCGTATCGTATTGTATCATATTGTATCGCATCGTATCGTATCGTATCGTATCGTATCAATCGTATCATATTGTATCATAGCGAATCGCATTGTATCGTATCATATCATATCGTATCGTACCATATCGTATCGTATCGTACCATATCGTATCGTATCGTACCATATCGCATCGTATCGTACCATATCGTATCGTATCGTACCATATCGTATCGTATCGTACCATATCGTATCGTATCGTACCATATCATATCGTATCGTACCATATCGTATCGTATCGTACCATATCGTATCGTATCGTACCATATCGTATCGTATCGTACCATATCATATCGTATCATACCATATCGTATCGTATCGTACCATATCGTATCGTATCGTACCATATCATATCATATCGTACCATATCGTATCGTATCTTACCGTATCGTATCGTATAGTACCATATCGCATCGCATCACATCACATCGTATCGTATCGTATCGTATCGTTTCATATCGTACCGTGTCGTATCATAATATTATATAGATAAAGGGATGAAGATTAAACCAATTGACATTTGAATGCCCTGAAATAGATGTATAGAACAATAATGCATCTTGAAATTTGAAATCATTCATCACTAATGTATGTAAAAGTATGGAGCTCTTTTAATTTATTAATGAGAATTTTTGTTTCAAATTTAAGATTATTCGAAGTCCTTACCGTCCTTAAAACAAAATAATTCTGCCTGATTAATGTAGAACAAGTATATCGAGAGCTGCTAACAGTAATTAATTTTTATCCACCCATATTGTCATTTATTGTATCTCCCAACAATGTTCCATTACACAACACAAATAACACATAGCATAGTATTGAAATGTAAATGATTTCTTGGAATAAGCATAGTATTGAAATGTAAATGATTTCTTGGAATAATCATAGTATTGAAATGTAAATTGTTAAAGCATCTCCAACAAATCCCAAAATCAATGCGCCCGTGTTGCCACCAGGACAAAAACCAAAGATCACATCACGCCAGTTTTAAAAGACCTTCACTGGCTTCAGTTCACAAGCGCATCGAATTTAAGATTGTTTGCACGGTTTACAATTCACTACATGGCACAGCTCCAGAAGTCTGAACTGTTACTGGTATACCAAGTCCCTGAGGTCTGGGAATAAATCCCTCCTTACCTCACCCATTCCAAATACGCAATTAGGCATGAAAGCCTTCTCGTTCAATGGTCCCATGGTCTGGAACTCTCTGCCAATGATTATCAAGAACAGCCCTAACATCCGTTCCTTCAAAAAACAGTTGAAAACATGTTATTTTCGAGAGATTTATTTCTGATGTTGTTGTCAATTTTTATTGACTCTTTCTTGTATTTCTTTGATATTGTAAAGCGCCTAGAGCATCTCGATATATGGGCGCTATAGAAATCTTCATATTATTATTATTATTATTATTATTATTATTATTATTATTATTATTATTATTATTATTATTATTATTATTATTATTATTATTATTATTATTATTATGATTAGCTGATTTCTTGGAATAAGCATAGTATTGAAATGTAAATGATTTCTTGGAATAAGCATAATATTGAGATATAAATGATTTCTTGGAATAAGCATAGTATTGACCTATAAACATCATTTCAGGTGGTCGAGTTTTGCTGTGGCAGTGCATGGGTGAGTGACCGCAGTTTTGCTCCAGCGAATCACATCTTCAACATGCCCGGTTACATCGAGAGCTTGGATGACCTTCAACAGTTCATCTCCAAAATGGCATCCGAACCCTTGTCACTCAAACATCCTCTGTGGGAAGTGCAGGTAAAACGCATTTGTATGAGGATAAGAATAAATACGTAAAGCATGAGATGATTGTATTGTCTCTATAGAGTAAATTGGGGGGGGAGGGGAACTCGGTAGTCCAGAGGTAGGTGTCAGCCTCTCAACCAAAAGGTCATGCGTTCAAGCCCCGTCGACGGCTGAAAATTTGTCTCTATATATTATTTTGGGTAAACTTTACGACCTCCCCCCAGCCCCCACCCCCCTTCTGGTTCAGAGAGGTGGATCGACATCTAGTTCCATCGGGGACAGACGTTAAAAAGGAGGTCCCGTGTGCAGATTACAACACTATGTGCACGTGGAAGATCCCTTGACTGTTTACAGGGCAGTCCGGCCAATATTGAAAATGCTACCACAAAAAACTTCCGAGATCACGTCAGTTTGGGGTGGGTAAATCAAATCATGTCAAATAAAATATTAACATTGTAACTCACGCACACCCACGCAAACAAACAAACAAACACACACACACACACGCACACACACGCACACATATTATTCTATTATACATACAGATGATGCATAAAAACATCCCATTACAATCATACAATTAATGACAATGTAACAAATTATACATTTTCCTGTGCAGTGTGTAAATTATACTCGATCAGAAAAGAAATGAAACCAAAGGATTAAAGCCGGGCTAGGTTTACGAATGCACACAATTACATGTCATAGTTAATTATTATTATGATTACATATATGAGATATGAGTATGAAGGGAAAATCTTTATAGTCCCCCTCCCCCCCCCTCCCCGTCATTCCTTCATGTGTGCAAGGCATGTGAAGTGGAAGCCGAGTTTGGCAATCTAGACATGACATGCCAAGTGAGTGCAAAGATATGAAGTCGATAATTTCATAATGCGCATTTGACGTCACAAAGGCAATCAAATTTGGTTGGGCTTTTTTGTTTTTAGTTGCTTTCTTTCTTTCTTTATAAGTTCCCTTTCTACTTTCCGGTGTATGGGTTCAGATGCCCGAAATGATTTTTCTCCGGGCTGCCCTGTCCTGACATTTTCTGTTTGCGTCCGTGAAAGTTAAATGTATTTGCTTTAATGTCTCTTTTATATCTTCTTCCCATTTTCTCCGAGGTCTGCCTTTAGGTCTTTTACCTTGGGTTTCAGCATTATATATTGATTTAGATATTCTTTCGTTATTCATTCTGTTTACAGACGCAAAACATCTGACTTGATTTATTTATATCTTAGTTTTTATGTTATCTTCTTTGGTTTGATCTTTTATTGTTGTGATTCTGAATTTGTTTTCTGTTTTTGGCAATATGTTTTGTTTTTCTATTTTTTAAAGTTTCTATTTCATATACGTGAAAATAGTGCCAAATATATATTATGTAATTAGCTTGATGTTTATTAAGAGTGTTATGATTAGCTCGGAGTTATCTTTGATCACTACCTTTCTGTCCTGAACTCACGCAGTGCAGGGCGAGAAATAACATTCCTTCTATCTATGTTTACACACGCACCTCTAATAATATCTTCTTTCACCTTCGTCTATGCCGACACGTTCTCTGTTCGTTATATTCCCAGCAGCTTTCTTTTTTCTCCACGTTACTGGGGGTAACTTGTCTATTCCTATTTCCTTATTGGACCAGCCCTATTTTTGTGTGTGTTTACTCGTCAATGATATACAACCATGTTATCATCTTGTTATTGTTCTTGTTCTTATAAGTTATTGGGTTGTTTTTCCTTCAATCTTTCGATAAGACGTATATAATGGCAGGGAAAGACATATTGAAATGAACGAATGTGTATTAGACAATGTTAAAATGAGTGTGTATGTGTGTGTATGTGATTGTGTGATTGTCTGATTGTCTGGAGAAAGAAAAGAAAGGGGGGGGGGGAGGCACAGAGAGAAAGAAAGACACACAGAAGAAAGGGGGGGGAGAGGAGGGAGGCACAGAGAGAGAGAGAGAAGACACACAGAGAGAGAGAGAGAGAGTGAGAAAGAGAGAGGAGAGAGAGAGAGAGAGAGAGAGAGAGAGAGAGAGAGAGAGAGAGAGAGAGAGAGAGAGAGAGAGAGAGAGAGAGAGAGAGAGAGAGAGAGAGAGAGAGAGAGAGAGAAGAGAGAGAGAGAGAGAGAGAGAGAGAGAGAGAGAGAGAGAGAGAGAGAGAGAGAGAGAGAGAGAGAGAGAGAGAGAGAGAGAGAGAGAGAGAGAGAGAGAGAGAGAGAGAGAGAGAGAGAGAGAGAGAGATTCAGTGTAAGAGTAATAAATAAAAAATAAGAATATTGATCGAAATACGAATGAAAATAATAATGATAAGAAGGAAGCTAAGAAGAATAAAAAGCAGAAGAAGAAGAAAGAAGAAGAAGAAGAAGAAGAAGAAGAAGAAGAAGAAGAAGAAGAAGAAGAAGAAGAAGAAGAAGAAGAAGAAGAAGAAGAAGAAGAAGAAGAAGAAGAAGAAGAAGAAGAAGAAGAAGAAGAAGAAGAAGAAGAAGAAGAAGAAGAAGAAGAAGAAGAAGAAGAAGAAGAAGAAAAAGAAGAAGAAGAAGAAGAAGAAGAAGAAGAAGAAGAAGAAGAAGAAGAAGAAGAATCTCTAATGTGATAATTAACAAATATGTCAATCGGTAATGAAAGAAACCTATACAGCGTGGTCATCTCTGTATTAATTAACATTGTCTTGTCGATACAAATGTTACAGATTTTGTAATAATAAAAAATGTTCTTTTGCTTTCCCTGATCTCTGTGTAATTAACAGTCTACCTTCAATCTCTTCCATCTCTGTTGTAATTAACAGTCTACCTTCATCATCTCTGTGTAATTAACAGTCTACCATCTTCAGTCTCTCTGTAATTAACAGTCTACCTTCATCTCTGTGTAATTAACAGTCCTTCATCTCTTCATCTACTGTCATCTACCTTCATCTCTGTGTAATTAACAGTCTACCTTCATCTCTGTGTAATTAACAGTCTATCTTCATCTCTGTGTAATTAACAGTCTACCTTCATCTCTGTGTAATTAACAGTCTACCTTCATCTCTGTGTAATTAACAGTCTACCTTCATCTCTGTGTAATTAACAGTCTACCTTCATCTCTGTGTAATTAACAGTCTACCTTCATCTCTGTGTAATTAACAGTCTACCTTCATCTCTTCATCTCTGTGTAATTAACAGTCTACCTTCATCTCTGTGTAATTAACAGTCTACCTTTAACATCTCTGTCTCTGTGTAATTAACAGTCTACCTTCATCTCTGTGTAATTAACAGTCTACCTTCATCTCTGTGTAATTAACAGTCTACCTTCATCTCTGTGTAATTAACAGTCTACCTCCATCTCTGTGTAATTAACAGTCTACCTTCATCTCTGTGTAATTAACAGTCTACCTTCATCTCTGTGTAATTAACAGTCTGTGTAATTAACAGTCTACCTTCATCTCTGTGTAATTAACAGTCTATCTCCATCTCTGTGTAATTAACAGTCTAACATCTCTGTCTAATTAACAGTCTTCATCTCTGTGTAATTAACAGTCTATCTCCATCTCTGTCTAATTAACAGTCTATTTCATTAACAGTCTGTGTAATTAACAGTCTATCTCATCTCTGTGTAATTAACAGTCTACCTTCATCTCTGTGTAATTAACAGTCTACCTTCATCTCTGTGTAATTAACAGTCTACTTTCATCTCTGTGTAATTAACAGTCTACCTTCATCTCTGTAATTAACAGTCTACTTCATCTCTGTGTAATTAACATCTCCTTCATCTCTGTGTAATTAACAGTCTACCTTCATCTCTGTGTAATTAACAGTCTACCTTCATCTCTGTGTAATTAACAGTCTACCTTCATCTCTGTGTAATTAACAGTCTACCTTCATCTCTGTGTAATTAACAGTCTACCTTCATCTCTGTGTAATTAACAGTCTAGTCTGTCTAATTAACAGTCTACCTTCATCTCTGTGTAATTAACAGTCTACCTTCATCTCTGTGTAATTAACAGTCTACCTTCATCTCTGTGTAATTAACAGTCTATCTTCATCTCATCTCTGTGTAATTAACAGTCTATCTTCATCTCTGTGTAATTAACAGTCTATCTCCATCTCATCTCTGTGTAATTAACAGTCTATCTCCATCTCTGTGTAATTAACAGTCTATCTTCATCTCTGTGTAATTAACAGTCTACCTTCATCTCTGTGTAATTAACAGTCTATCTCTCTCTGTGTAATTAACAGTCTACCTTCATCTCTGTCTATCTCTGTGTAATTAACAGTCTACCTCCATCTCTGTGTAATTAACAGTCTATCTTCATCATCTCTGTGTAATTAACAGTCTATCTTCATCTCTGTGTAATTAACAGTCTATCTCCATCTCTGTGTAATTAACAGTCTATCTCCATCTCTGTGTAATTAACAGTCTATCTTCATCTCTGTGTAATTAACAGTCTACCTCATCTCTGTGTAATTAACAGTCTACCTTCATCTCTCTGTCTAATTAACAGTCTATCTTCATCTCTGTGTAATTAACAGTCTATCTCAGTCATTCATCTCTGTGTAATTAACAGTCTATCTCCATCTCTGTGTAATTAACAGTCTATCCATCTCTGTCTAATTAACATCTCTGTGTAATTAACAGTCTACCTTCATCTCTGTGTAATTAACAGTCTATCTCCATCTCTGTGTAATTAACAGTCTATCTTCATCTCTGTGTAATTAACAGTCTATAATTAACCTATTCATCTCTGTGTAATTAACAGTCTATCTCCATCTCTGTGTAATTAACAGTCTACCTTCATCTCTGTGTAATTAACAGTCTATCTTCATCTCTGTGTAATTAACAGTCTATCTTCATCTCTGTGTAATTAACAGTCTACCTCCATCTCTGTCTAATTAACAGTCTATCTCCATCTCTGTAATTAACAGTCTACCTTCATCTCTGTGTAATTAACAGTCTACCTTCATCTCTGTGTATTAACAGTCTACCTTCATCTCTGTGTAATTAACAGTCTACCTTCATCTCTGTGTAATTAACAGTCTAATTCATCTCTGTGTAATTAACAGTCTACCTTCATCTCTGTGTAATTAACAGTCTACCTTCATCTCTGTGTAATTAACAGTCTATCTCCATCTCTGTGTAATTAACAGTCTACCTTCATCTCTGTCATCTCTGTCTAATTAACAGTCTATCTCCATCTCTGTGTAATTAACAGTCTACCTTCATCTCTGTGTAATTAACAGTCTACCTTCATCTCTGTGTAATTAACAGTCCATCTCTGTGTAATTAACAGTCTATTTCATCTCTGTGTAATTAACAGTCTACCTCCATCTCTGTCTAATTAACAGTCTATCTTCATCTCTGTCTAATTAACAGTCTATCTCCATCTCTGTGTAATTAACAGTCTATCTCCATCTCTGTGTAATTAACAGTCTATCTCCATCTCTGTGTAATTAACAGTCTACCTTCATCTCTGTGTAATTAACAGTCTACCTTTCTCTGTGTAATTAACAGTCTTCATCTCTGTTTAACAGTCTATCTTCATCTCTGTGTAATTAACAGTCTATCTCCATCTCTGTCCAGTCTATCTCTCTGTGTAATTAACAGTCTACCTTCATCTCTGTGTAATTAACATCTACCTTCATCTCTGTGTAATTAACAGTCTACCTTCATCTCTGTGTAATTAACAGTCTACCTTCATCTCTGTGTAATTAACAGTCTATCTCCATCTCTGTGTAATTAACAGTCTAATCTCTGTGTAATTAACAGTCTATCTTCATCTCTGTGTAATTAATAGTCTATCTCCATCTCTGTGTAATTAACAGTCTATCTTCATCTCTGTGTATTAACAGTCTATCTTCATCTCTGTGTAATTAACAGTCTATCTCCATGCCTGTGTAAATAATAGTCTTTCTTCATTCTGTGTTTGTTTGCAGGTTCTTCACAATCTCCAGAGAATTAACAGTCCCCATGCCTGTGTAATTAACAGTCTGTTGTTCTCTGTGTAATTAACCTATCTCATGACAGATGGTGTGTCTTCGGTTCTGGTCCAGGTCTTGGAGCAAGCCTGGTTGATTCACAGTCTATCTCCAGGCAGACAGAGGAGTGTTCTGGTCCAGGTCTGAGACATTGATTCTTTTCAATCTCTTCCAGGAGTTTGTTGTTTACTAAGACCCTTTCACTGTGTCTGTTCCGCTGTGTTGAGAGTCTATCAAGTTGACAGCCCGTGTCACATCTGTGTGAATCAAGTGATGCTGAGAAAGAAAATAGTGTAAACGTTTTACTGACTGTCTAGATCTGTCCATCTGTCTAGTTTGTTGACACATGAGTCACGTGCAAACTATCCCAGAACCAGAAGAGAGAGAGAGAGAGAGAGAGAGAGAGAGAGAGAGAGAGAAAATTCAATTCGAGAGAGAGAGAGAGAGAGAGAGAGAGAGAGAGAGAGAGAGAGAGAGAGAGAGAGAGAGAGAGAGAGAGAGAGAGAGAGAGAGAGAGAGAGAGAGAGAGAGAGAGAGAGAGTGTGTGTGTGTGTGTGAGAGAGAGAGAGAGAGAGAGAGAGAGTGTGTGTGTGTGAGAGTGAGAGAGAGAGAGAGAGAGAGAGAGAGAGAGAGAGAGAGAGAGAGAGAGAGAGAGAGAGAGAGAGAGAGAGAGAGAGAGAGAGAGAGAGAGAGAGAGAGAGAGAGAGAGAGAGAGAGAGAGAGAGAGAGAGAGAGAGAGAGAGAGATCCAGTAACATAGCGAGCACTAAAGGTCAAATGCCTGTATGAGAAGCACATGTGCATACATTGAAATAACACAGGAAGACACTGATTTTTACAAAAGGGCATTCATAATAATAAGCCTTTTGTTGATAAATCGATCGTGGCATGACACTTTTGTCTACCTGACAAACAATGCGAAATGAAAATAGTACGATGATACAGCTCATGTGTGTTGTTATTGAAGGTGATGAAGCCACGGGAGGTCTTCTCATTTCTCATTCTTGCATATTATGAAAGAGGTGTTTGTGTTTCCTGTCTTCTGTCAATGCCAACTGGGTCGCGCGTGCTGGCATCAATGAACGTCATGTCCGATCTGATTTCCTTTTTTTTCCAGGCCGGTTCTGATTTTCAACCTCTGTTTTTCACATAACTTAGGCATTGTCACGATGGACGAAGATAATAGGTAATCACAATAGGCTGGTTGGTTGATGTGTTATTCTTTATTGAAGGCCTTCCATCTTGTATTATTGTTATTGCTGTCACAATGTGTTGTGTTTATCATAAAGGGCTCAATCTATACCTTTTTTACTCCTTTTTAGATAAAGGTTCAATCAACCAATTAACTAACCAACCAACCAAGTAACCAACCAATCAACCAACCAACATACTAATCAATGAATCAATCAATCGATCAACCAATCAATCAATCAACCAACCAACCAATCAATCGATCAATAAATCAACCAACCAACCAACATACTAATCAACCAATCAATCAATCGATCAATCAATCAATCAATCAATCAACCGATCAATCAATCAACCGATCAATCAATCAAGATTTCCATAATTTAAAGCTCAAACTAGACGATTGATACAGCACAGCAGTTTGACTGGGCAGGGGACGGGTAGGCACATGTATGGGGAGTAGACGATCCAGCCCTCCACGAGTCTTCTGCTGCGATGAGGGCAGTGAAGAATAAAGGAAATCACTGGATCGTAAACAGGTTGTGCTGCCACGTTACAAACAAATCTTAATATTCAGACATTCTTATACAGTCATCAGTCATGTCCAAATATAGATCAGACTCCCTCTCCCTTCCATCTATACACAAACAAACAAACACACACACACATACACACACACATTTGCATGCTTACATGCACACACACTCGCACACATAAATGCTTACATGCACATACACACATAAACACACACAAACACACACACGTACATAGGTTCGTATACAATGTTCATGAAAAAGGATGACATTGATCTCATAGTCACTCTCACAACGATTTTTTAAAGAAGGTCTTTTACAAACTCGTGGCATCGGTGGCCGAGCGGTTAGTCTGCTGGACTGGAGATCATGAGGTCCCGAGTTCGAATCCTAGCAAAGCCAGATCCGACGTTGTGTTCCTTGAGAAAGACACTTAATACGCATTTCCGCACTCTATCCAGGTGGAAATGGGTACAAGCACTAGCTTGGGAGTAAAAACCTGCGTCAGAGTAGCGTCCTAGCCAGGAGGTGATTATTGTCACCTGTTCCGCTTCACGCTACAGAAACCGGGATAAGCTCCGGCTCTATAGGCCTTACGGGCCTTGAAGGAACTTTACTTACTTACATACAAACTTGTAAACACACTGTCTTGAATAATATTAGGCAAAAAAGGAGACAAACGGTGGTTCAATGCATCATACTTACAGCAGCATGCCTCCTCCCCTCCCCCTCCTCCCCCCGCCCTCTCTCCTCCTCTCATGTCCCTTCCATATTATCATTATGCCGACCATTGATGGACTTGAAAAAGGACATCGGCGTCTATGAATAATTCAGAGTGCAGGACAGAGGATGGCTAACGCAGGCCAAGTCGTTCCATTCAGCTAATCCTCTTCCTGTCGATGGCTCATGTCAGTGTTAGAATGAGGGAAGGGGTGGAATGGAGGGTGGTCATTGATGGGCATAGAATGTAAGTGTAATGTCCGTGGGGATGGGGAGGGGTGAAAGGAGGGGGGGCGGGATAGCTGACCATGGAGTTGTGGGATTGTAGGGGAGGTTGTGGTTGACTTGAAGGGTTCTTGTTTATTCTACATCTTACTTCTAAGACAGTCTGCCTGTATACGGGATTGTAAAGCATTTGATCGCCAATGTTGGAGGAATGGTATTGATATAACTGTAAAGACAAACACTGAGGCAATGAGCATGTCATTGATTAGTATTTCAGCCCCATATGAACAAAGGTAATCCCCATGGTGACCAGGATTTTTTCTGTCTATTCCTTGTATTTGTCTCGTCTTTGTTCCTATGGGACTTTGATATTAGCAATGTCATTTCCTTGTATTTGTCTTGTCTTTGTTCCTATGGGACTTTGATATTAGCAATGTCATTTCCTTGTATTTGTCTCGTCTTTGTTCCTATGGGACTTTGATATTAGCAACGTCATTTCCTTGTATTTGTCTTGTCTTTGTTCCTATGGGACTTTGATATTATTCAATGTCATTTCCTTGTATTTGTCTCGTCTTTGTTCCTTTGGGACTTCGATATTATTCAATGTCATTTCCGTCACTGGTATAATTGTTGGGACGAATATCGAAGGCGTCGACAACCAGTGAATTACTACTAGATCTAGTCAGTATGAGATTCGCATGAAAAATGATATTTGATTAAACGTATTATTCTGTTAGGGAACATAGTACATGGATGCGCTTCCCTGCCATATCATGGCAAGGCATGGGTGTCGACGTAGAGGTCTCTGTTCTAAATACGTACAACCCGAGTTGCAGGTCACATTATTCTGCGTATGAGATCATCCTCATTTCCCATTGTGTAAGTCGCAGATGTCTAGGATTCGTGTTTAACAGATAAGAAACTAGAGGGAAAATCCAACAACAACAACAACAACAACGACAGCAGCAACAAGAACAAGAACACGAACAACAAAACAAATACGAAAACAAGAATAAAAGTCAACGACAAAACAACTCAAACCCAATCTCTCTCTCCCCCGCCCCCACACACAAAACAAATTCAACAACAGAAGAAAAAAACAAAAAAACAAAAAGAATACTAATAACACCAAAACATAACAAACTAAAACAAAGCAATGATAAGCTCCCCGTTCTGTTACCAGACGACTGACGTTTTGTAGTGCTGTCATCAATCTGGCTGTAACTCGTATCTGACAGATCTGTGCTCTTGTAATGATCGCTTGCAGTCCCCCAGAAGAGGGTGATGTGTCGTTAGTATCCCGTCATGACTCTCCCGCCCATCTTTCTGTCCGTCTATCTGTCTGTCTGTCTGTCAGTCTCTCTCTGTCTCTGTCTCTCTCT
>JAXRKP010000338.1:207500-222500 GCA_037039925.1 Doris montereyensis | reverse complement strand
ATGAAGTCAAGTTTGGATGCGAGTACAATTAAAATGAAATCAAGTGTGGATACGAGTACAATTTAATGAAATCAGTTTGGATGCGAGTACAATTAAAATGAAATCAGTTTGGATGCGAGTACAATTAAAATGAAGTCAAATTTGGATGCATGTACAATTGAAATGAAATCAGTTTGGATACGAGTACAATTAAAATGAAATCAGTTTGGATACGAGTACAATTAAAATGAAATCAGTTTGGATACGAGTACAATTAAAATGAAATCAGTTTGGATGCGAAATACAATTAAAATGAAATCAAGTTTGGATACGACTACAATATGAAATCAGTTTGGATACGAGTACAATTGAAATGAAATCAAGTTTGGATGCGAGTACAATTGAAATGAAATCAGTTTGGATACGAGTACAATTAAAATGAAATCAGTTTGGATACGAGTACAATTGAAATGAAATCAGTTTGGATACGAGTACAATTGAAATGAAATCAAGTTTGGATGCGAGTACAATTAAAATGAAATCAGTTTGGATACGAGTACAATTGAAATGAAATCAGTTTGGATACGAGTACAATTGAAATGAAATCAGTTTGGATACGAGTACAATTGAAATGAAATCAGTTTGGATACGAGTACAATTGAAATGAAATCAGTGTGGATACGAGTACAATTAAAATGAAATCAGTTTGGATACAAGTACAATTAAAATGAAATCAAGTTTGGATGCGAGTACAATTGAAATGAAATCAAGTGTGGATGCGTGTACAATTGAAATGAAATCAAGTGTGGATGCAAATACAATTAAAATGAAATCAGTGTGGATGCGAGTACAATTGAAATGAAATCGAACGCTCATCTGGAGACATTTTCCCAATACTATCAATGAGCTCAAACAAACACAGCCCCAGAAGAACGAAAACGTAAATGGGCACACAAGTTGGGTTTAACAGCTTTGTGAGCAAAAACAAGTTTGAAAATTCCTTCCATTGCTGCGAATAACACAGCTGTGTTTGCCAAGAAGGCCAACACAAAATTCTAAAGGTCTCAATATAAAACGATTACACACAGGCGTGTTTGCCAAGAAGCCCAACACACACTTCTAAAAGTCTCAAAATAAAACAATTACACACAGGCGTGTTTGCCAAGAAGCCCAACGCACACTTCTTAAAGTCTCAAAATAAAACGATTACACACAGGTGTGTTTGCCGAGAAGGTCAGCATACAATCCTAATGGTCTCAAAATAAAACAATTACGCACAGATGTGTTTGCCACAAAGGCCAACACACGATTTTAAAGGTATCAAAATAAAACGATTACGTACTAATGTATTTGCCAAAGAAAGGCAACACACAATCCCAAATGTCTCAATATAAGACAATTACTCACATGTGTGTTTACCAAGATGACCAACGCACAATTTTAAAGGTATCAGTGTGTAAATAGATTACACATTCTTGTTTTTATTTTCTCACTTTTTAAAATGATACATATTTAGTGTACGTTATGTAATAATGACCGTTCCAAATTTCTCTGTTCGGAGACATAATATATAGGATGAGAATTTTCATTCTGATGCTGGCTTGTTCTTGCGTAAACATTTTGCACGAATACAAAAACCTTATCTTTTGACCACATGCAAATGATTGATGATGTCTAAATAGAAAACGTTTGGTTTTGACCGTTTGGTTTCCATACAAATGATTGATGATGTCTAAATAGAAAACGTTTGGTTTCGACCACATGCAAATGATTGATGATGTCTAAATAGAAAACGTTTGGTTTTGACCACATGCAAATGATTGATGATGTCTAAATAGAAAACGTTTGGTTTTGACCACATGCAAATGATTGATGATGTCTAAATAAAACGTTTGGTTTTGACCACATGCAAATGATTGATGATGTCTAAATAGAAAACGTTTGGTTTTGACCATTGATGATGCAAATGATTGATGATTGAATCTAAATAGAAAACGTTTGGTTTTGACCACATGCAAATGATTGATGATGTCTAAATAGAAAACGTTTGGTTTTGACCACATGCAAATGATTGATGATGTCTAAATGAAAACGTTTGGTTTTGACCATAAATGATTGATGATGTCTAAATAGAAAACGTTTGGTTTTGACCACATGATTGAATGATTGAATATGATTGATGATGTCTAAATAGAAAACGTTTGGTTTTGACCACATGCAAATGATTGAATGTCTAAATGTCTAAATATTGAAAACGTTTGTAGTTCACAATTATTATCTCTAAACTTTTATTGTTAGTAAGCTTAATAATTTTATTTCTTCTCCCTATTCTTGTTTTTTTTAAGGCAACCATTCCAAAGTCAACTTTCAGTACGGAAATTGCGAATATATCTCCACTCAAGGTGTTGTTCTCAGCCCCTTTCACTTTCATCTCTCGCTACATGTGTGGGCGTCGTGACTTTAACCTGTTGCACGGACGTCATCTCCAGCAGTCAGGCGAAACCGTGGTGGCGTGGTCTGAACCCTTCAGGTGAATACATTAGAGGTCAAAGGTCATGCGGGTTTGATGTGGGTTTTTTTTTTTTGAGGGGGCGGGGGTGGGGGTGCACGCACAGACGTACGTTTCCCTTGGTGCCAGGGCCTATGGGGAACCTGTCTGTTACAGATGTAAGATGGATATCTAGGACAGCAAAGCTGAGATGACATTTACAACAATAATAATAGTGGCAAAAAACCCAAAACAAATTAACTTCGAATTTCATCAAAAAGAAATATTACTTGAAAGAGTTTCTCGAGATTTGTTTGTAGTAAACACCTAGTCAAGGTAGGTGTACATTAAAATCATTTGTTTGTAGTAAACACCTAGTCAAGGTAGGTGTACATTAAAATCATTTGTTTAGAGTAAACACCTAGTCATTTGTTTACATTCAAATCATTTGTTTGTAGTAAACACCTAGTCAAGGTAGGTGTACATTCAAATCATTTGTTTGGAATAAACACCTAGTCAAGGTAGGTGTACATTCAAATCATTTGTTTAGAAACACCTAGTAAACACCTAGTCAAGGTAGGTGTACATTAAAATCATTTGTTTGTAGTAAACACCTAGTCAAGGTAGGTGTACATTAAAATCATTTGTTTGTAGTAAAAACACCTAGTCAAGGTAGGTGCACATTAAAATCATTTGTTTAGAATAAACACCTAGTCAAGGTAGGTGCACATTAAAATCATTTGTTTAGAATAAACACCTAGTCAAGGTAGGTGTACATTAAAATCAAAATTTGTTTAGAATAAACACCTAGTCAAGGTAGGTGTACATTCAAATCATTTGTTTGTAGTAAACACCTAGTCAAGGTAGTGTACATTCAAATCATTTGTTTAGAGTAAACACCTAGTCAAGGTAGGTGTACATTCAAATCATTTGTTTAGAGTAAACACCTAGTCAAGGTAGGTGTACATTAAAATCATTTGTTTGTAGTAAACACCTAGTCAAGGTAGGTGTACATTAAAAGTTTTTTGTTTGTTTACAAATGTGAACAGGTATGCTTTACTTTAAGACAGACATAGATTTTATTTCAATGAATTGTTGTGACTGCCTAGTAGGGGTCGGAGTTCGACCATGATCCTGTTTAGCCAACAGTGAAAATGGTGACTAGATTTAGTCCTCCTGTCAACCCAACAGTGAAAATGGTGACTAGATTTAGTCCTCCTGTCAACCCAACAGTGAAAATAGTGACTAGATTTAGTCGTCCTGTCAACCCAACAGTGAAAATGCTGACTAGATTTAGTCCTCCTGTCAACCCAACAGTGAAAATGGTGACTAGATTTAGTCCTCCCGTCAACCCAGCAGTGAAAATGGTGACTAGATTTAGTCCTCCTGTCAACCCAACAGTGAAAATGGTGACTAGATATAGCCCTCCTGTCAACCCAACAGTGAAAATGGTGACTAGATTTAGCCCTCCTGTCAACCCAACAGTGAAAATGGTGACTAGATTTAATCCTCCTGTCAACCCAACAGTGAAAATGGTGACTAGATTTAGTCCTCCTGTCAACCCAACAGTGAAAATGGTGACTAGATTTAGTCCTCCTGTCAACTCAACAGTGAAAATGGTGACTAGATGAATTCCGAGTTGGCAAAAGGCAAGTGGACATAGAAAGCAACAGGGAGTTTTGTTGTTAAGGCACCAATGTGAGTAAAACACAAGTGGGGGTTGATTTCATGGCGGCTCTGACATCTCTGATTATTCTGTTATCCTTTATTCTTAACAACTAAGAGACTTTCGCCACATTCCATACTACGCCACTGTGGCCATGAGAGTTAGGCATTGACATCTTCAGACTTTCGTCACATTCCATACTACGCCACTGTGGCCATGAGAGCTAGGCATTGACATCTTCAGACTTTCGTCACATTCCATACTACGCCACTGTGGCCATGAGAGCTAGGCATTGTCATCTTCAGACTTTCGTCACATTCCATACTACACCACTGTGGCCATGGGAGCTAGTCATTGACATCTTCAGACTTTCGTCACATTCCATACTACGCCACTGTGGCCATGAGAGCTAGGCATTGACATCTTCAGACTTTCGTCATTCCATACTACACCACTGTGGCTATGGGAGCTAGTCATTGACATCTTCAGACTTTCGTCACATTCCATACTACGCCACTGTGGCCATGAGAGCTAGGCATTGACATCTTCAGACTTTCGTCACATTCCATACTACACCACTGTGGCCATGGGAGCTAGGCATTGACATCCTCAGCAAGCTTGTTAGGTTTTTCGTACTAACACTCAGACAAGATCTTTCTCTACCTATAGCTGGGTACTCCTTCACACCTGAGTCAAGTGAGGAAGTTAGAGTGATGTACCTTTCCTAAGAGTACAACGTTGTGCAAAAAAACCCACTTGTGTGAGCCGTTGGGCTCGAACCAGTGTCGTCATGATCACCAGCTCACAAAACTGCGGTTCAGCTACAACGCCTCATTAGACACGAATTCCATGTTAAGGCACCACAAAGATCAACTTCTTTCTATAATAATACGCTTTATATAACATTGTATCACATCCTTGCTTTTTTTTGTAACTCACGTAATTGATCTCTAGAACATTATGCTTGTCTCCCCCCTCCCCCTCCCCCTTCTCCTCCAAACAGTCTTAGTACTGCCCTCCGTGTCAAACAGGTGGCTAGGTGCACTTTGGCAGATCTCCTTCTGTCCATCACAGCGGGGACCGTCAGGACGTATCTACAGGTGTGTGGCATCAGACATCCTTTCAACATCACCTGTGCCATCCCCGTCGACTTCCAGTCTCCGGACGGTGGTGCTCTGGACATGGATAACAAGTAAGTAGCTGAAGGATGAGACGCACGTAGCTCACTCGGTAGAGCGTCCGTCGCCCAAACAGGAGGTTCGAGTTTGACTCCCAGTCCGGGCACATTCTTTTCTACATCTCCTGCTGACCCACCAGCGAAATGGGCAGCTAAGCCTATTTACACAGTGAAAGTAAAGCAATAGATAGACACACAGACATATTATAGATAGATAGAGATAGATAGAGAGATCGACAGACAGGTTGTTTATATATCTATCTATCTATCTATCTAGCTATCTATCTATCCATCTGTCTATCTTTCTTTCTAAATATCGATATATCTATTTATCTCTCTCTCTATATATATCTATCTATCTATCTATCTATCTATCTATCTATCTATCTATCTATCTATCTATTTATCTATCTATATATCGATCTATACATCCATCCATCTGTCTATGTATCTATCTATCTATCTATCTATCTAATCTGTCTATCTATCTATCAATCTATCTATTTATCTATATTTATATCTATATACTAATATATCTATCTATTTAACAAATCTATCTATCTATCAATGAATCTATCTATCTATCTATCTATCTATCTATCTATCTATCTATCTATCTATCTATCTATCTATCTATCTATCTATCTATCTATCTATCTATCTATCTATCTATCAGTATTCTGTCACTCTGCCTATTTATTTAGCTGTCGATTATCACACTAGTGATCCGGTGGGGTGAAGGGAGCGATACGGGTTTTATGGGTAAACTGTCACATTATGACAGAGAGATATATCAGGATAATGTCTGCTTAGATCAATGTCGTCATGGGAAGGGATTGGTATCAAAGGAGTGGACATTCTTGGATGCCATTTGGGATTTTCTTTTCTCTTTCCACCGTCATCGTGGAATGCTTTGATTGCTTCTGTAACCTTTGTTCCGCGTCTAATTTCGTCTCAGTCTCACTTGGAAATCTTCTTTGACGTGTATGTTGAATGTGAAAATGTTTATCTCCCTTGGCTCCTTGTATGCATTTCTTTTCTTCTTCCGCTTTCCTGCCCCGACACGTTTCCTTATAATCCTATTTTGACATTCAAACACATTTCTGGAATAATTATGTCGCAGTTTGATGATTTTATACTTGCCGTTGATGGTTTCTTTACTGACGCTGTTATGAGTTTTGTCTGGACGAAATGTGCATCCATTGATAAGCAAAAAATCCCACCGGGAAAAAACAAAATCAGGAAAATTAGAAGCAAACAGGTAACAACGAACCAAAATTCAAGCAGCCAACCGACCAATGAACAAACAAAAGGATTCCAATGCAGCCTATAGTTGCTGCATTTAATTGAGGAACATCTGAGGTTGGACCGTTGTTCTTTCAACGACGATTTAGTCGCTTACTCCCCTTCATCAAGTATATTTTCAATACTTTCGGTAATATTTCACTTCAAAGGGGTGTAACTCTTTTGCATATCCTCTCTGCTCAGTGTCCATCAAATAATATATATATTATGTAAAGCTGGCTTCTATAATTTTGAAAGCGGTTAACTCAAAAATCACTGGACCTAGGACAAACGTTATAGTTGGCATGTATATTACAGGTTTGAAATGGCTTGTTTTAGGTTTTTGTTGTATTAACTTTGGGATCAAGATAATGTTTGAATTGATTGCAAAATGATTATTTGCCTCAATGGAGGACACTTTTTATTGTTACTAATTTATCGACTTCTGGTCTTTTGCACTAAACATCCTGGCGTAACCTCGGTGTCGAGTAATGACTCGATCTAAAAAATCGTACATGATATCCTCTGTACCCGATTTTACAGTAGTCGTTTCTGAAATTACCGAAGGCAAAGTTCGAGAGACCCAGCTCTATTACAAATTTAAAAAATTCATTATCCACAGTGTTGTTTTGACATGTTTGTTCTAATAACACTATAACACATTGTATTGTTTAGACATGTTTGTACTAATAACACTATAACACATTGTATTGTTTGGACATGTTTGTTCTAATAACACTATAACACATTGTATTGTTTGGACATGTTTGTTCTAATAACACTATAATACATTGTACTGTTTAGACATTTTGTTCTAATAACACTATAACACATTGTATTGTTTGGACATGTTTGTTCTAATAACACTATAATACATTGTATTGTTTGGACATGTTTGTTCTAATAACACTATAACTAATTGTATTGTTTGGACATGTTTGTTCTAATAACACTATAACATTGTAATTGTATTGTTTGGACATGTTTGTTCTAATAACACTATAATACATTGTATTGTTTGGACATGTTTGTTCTAATAACACTATAACACATTGTACTGTTTGGACATGTTTGTTCTAATAACACCATAATGCATTGTATTGTTTGGACATGTTTGTTCTAATAACACTAACACTACATGTTTGTTCTAATACATAATGTATTGTTGTTTGGACGTGTTTGTTCTAATAACACTATAATACATTGTATTGTTTGGACATGTTTGTTCTAATAACACTATAATACATTGTATTGTTTAGACATGTTTGTTCTAATAACACTATAATACATGTTTGTATTAATAACACTATAATACATTGTATTGTTTGGACATGTTTGTTCTAATAACACTATAATTTGTTCTTGGACGTGTAACACTATAATAACAGTGTTGTTTGGACATGTTTGTTCTAATAACACTATAACTAATTGTATTTGTTTTGACATGTTTGTTTAGACTAATTAATAACACTATAATACACATTGTTGTTTGGACATGTTTGTTCTAATAACACTATAATACATTGTGTTGTTTGGACATGTTTGTTCTAATAACACTATAATACACAGTACTGTTTGGACGTGTTTGTTCTAATAACATAATGTTTAGACATGTTTGTTCTAATAACACTATGTTTGGACATGTTTGTTTTTCTAATAACACTATAATACATTGTATTGTTTGGACATGTTTGTTCTAATAACACTATAATACAATTGTATTGTTTTTAGGACATGTTTGTTCTAATAACACTATAATACACAGTGTTGTTTGGACATGTTTGTTCTAATAACACTATAATAATAACATTGTATTGTTTGGACATGTTTGTTCTAATAACACTATAATACATTGTTTAGATTGTTTGGACATGTTTGTTCTAATAACACTATAATACACAGTGTTGTTTAGACATGTTTAATACACAGACATGTTTGTTCTAATAACACTATAATACACATTGTATTGTTTGGACATGTTTGTTCTAATAACACTATAATACACAGTGTTGTTTAGACATGTTTGTTCTAATAACACTATAATACACAGTGTTGTTTAGACATGTTTGTTCTAATAACACTATAATACAATTGTATTGTTTGGACATGTTTGTTCTAATAACACTATAATAATTGTATTGTTTGGACATGTTTGTTCTAATAACACTATAACTAATTGTATTGTTTGGACATGTTTGTTCTAATAACACTATAACTAATTGTATTGTTTGGACATGTTTGTTCTAATAACACTATAATAATTGTATTGTTTGGACATGTTTGTTCTAATAACACTATAATACATTGTTTGTTTGGACATGTTTGTTCTAATAACACTATAATACATTGTATTGTTTGGACATGTTTGTTCTAATAACACTATAATACATTGTGTTGTTTGGACATGTTTGTTCTAATAACACTATAATACATTGTATTGTTTGGACACTATAATACATTGTGTTTGGACATGTTCTAATAACACTATAATACATTGTATTGTTTGGACATGTTTGTTCTAATAACACTATAATACATTGTATTGTTTGGACATGTTTGTTCTAATAACACTATAATACATTGTATTGTTTAGACATGTTTGTTCTAATAACACTATAATACATTGTATTGTTTGGACATGTTTGTTCTAATAACACTATAATACATTGTGTTGTTTGGACATGTTTGTTCTAATAACACTATAACTAATTGTATTGTTTGGACATGTTTGTTTAATTCTAATAACACTATTTGTTCTAATAACACATAATACATTGTATTGTTTGGACATGTTTGTTCTAATAACACTATAATACATTGTATTGTTTGGACATGTTTGTTCTAATAACACTATAATACATTGTATTGTTTGGACATGTTTGTTCTAATAACACTATAATACACAGTATTGTTTGGACATGTTTGTTCTAATAACACTATAATACACAGTGTTGTTTGGACATGTTTGTTCTAATAACACTATAATACACAGTGTTGTTTAGACATGTTTGTTCTAATAACACTATAATACATTGTATTGTTTGGACATGTTTGTTCTAATAACACTATAATACATTGTTTGTTTGGACATGTTTGTTCTAATAACACTATAATACATTGTGTTGTTTGGACATGTTTGTTCTAATAACACTATAATGTTTGTTCTAATAACACTATAACACATTGTATTGTTTGGACATGTTTGTTCTAATAACACTATAACACATAACATGTTTGTTCTAATAACACTATAATACACTGTTGTTTGGACATGTTTGTTCTAATAACACTATAATACACACACAGTGTTGTTTGGACATGTTTGTTCTAATAACACTATAACTAATTGTATTGTTTGGACATGTTTGTTCTAATAACACTATAACTAATTGTATTGTTTGGACATGTTTGTTCTAATAACACTATAATACATTGTATTGTTTGGACATGTTTGTTCTAATAACACTATAATACATTGTATTGTTTGGACATGTTTGTTCTAATAACACTATAATACATTGTATTGTTTGGACATGTTTGTTCTAATAACACTATAATACATGAGTTTGGATTGTTTAGACATGTTTGTTCTAATAACACTATAACTAATTGTATTGTTTGGACATGTTTGTTCTAATAACACTATAATACATTGTATTGTTTGGACATGTTTGTTCTAATAACACTATAATAATTGTATTGTTTAGACATTGTAATAACACTTTGGTTTGGACATGTTTGTTCTAATAACACTATAATACATTGTATTGTTTGGACATGTTTGTTCTAATAACACTATAATACATTGTATTGTTTGACATGTTTGTTCTAATAACACTATAATGCAATTGTATTGTTTGGACATGTTTGTTCTAATAACACTATAATACATTGTATTGTTTGGACATGTTTGTTCTAATAACACTATAATACATTGTATTGTTTGGACATGGTTCTAATAACACTATAATACACAGTGTTGTTTGGATGTTTGTTCTAATAACACTATAATACATTGTATTGTTTGGACATGTTTGTTCTAATAACACTATAATACATTGTATTGTTTGGACATGTTTGTTCTAATAACACTATAATACATTGTATTGTTTGGACATGTTTGTTCTAATAACACTATAATACAATGTTGTTTGGACATGTTTGTTCTAATAACACTATAATACATTGTATTGTTTGGACATGTTTGTTCTAATAACACTATAATACATTGTATTGTTTGGACATGTTTGTTCTAATAACACTATAATACATTGTGTTGTTTGGACATGTTTGTTCTAATAACACTATAACTAATTGTATTGTTTGGACATGTTTGTTCTAATAACACTATAATACATTGTATTGTTTGGACATGTTTGTTCTAATAACACTATAATACATTGTATTGTTTGGACATGTTTGTTCTAATAACACTATAACACATTGTATTGTTTGGACATGTTTGTTCTAATAACACTATAATACATTGTATTGTTTGGACATGTTTGTTCTAATAACACTATAATGTATTGTTTTGGACATGTTTGTTCTAATAACACTATAATACATTGTATTGTTTGGACATGTTTGTTCTAATAACACTATAATACATTGTATTGTTTGGACATGTTTGTTCTAATAACACTATAATACATTGTGTTGTTTGGACATGTTTGTTCTAATAACACTATAATACATTGTATTGTTTGGACATGTTTGTTCTAATAACACTATAATACACAGTAACATGTTTGTTCTAATAACACTATAATGCATTGTATTGTTTGATATTTTGTTCTAATAACACTATAATGCATTGTATTGTTTGGACATGTTTGTTCTAATAACACTATAATACATTGTGTTGTTTAGACATGTTTGTTCTAATAACACTATAATACATTGTATTGTTTGGACATGTTTGTTCTAATAACACTATAATACATTGTGTTGTTTGGACATGTTTGTTCTAATAACATATAATACATTGTATTGTTTGGACATGTTTGTTCTAATAACACTATAATACATTGTATTGTTTGGACATGTTTGTTCTAATAACACTATAATACATTGTATTGTTTGGACATGTTTGTTCTAATAACACTATAATACATTGTATTGTTTGGACATGTTTGTTCTAATAACACTATAATACACATTGTTGTTTGGACATGTTTGTTCTAATAACACTATAACTAATTGTATTGTTTGGACATGTTTGTTCTAATAACACTATAATAATTGTATTGTTTGGACATGTTTGTTCTAATAACACTATAATACATTGTATTGTTTGGACATGTTTGTTCTAATAACACTATAATACATTGTATTGTTTGGACATGTTTGTTCTAATAACACTATAATACATTGTATTGTTTGGACATGTTTGTTCTAATAACACTATAATACATTGTATTGTTTGGACATGTTTGTTCTAATAACACTATAATACATTGTATTGTTTGGACATGTTTGTTCTAATAATACACCATATGTTTGTACTAATAACACTATATTTGTATTGTTTGGACATGTTTGTTCTAATAACACTATAATACATTGTATTGTTTGGACATGTTTGTTCTAATAACACTATAATACATTGTATTGTTTGGACATGTTTGTTCTAATAACACTATAATACATTGTATTGTTTGGACATGTTTGTTCTAATAACACTATAATACATTGTATTGTTTGGACATGTTTGTTCTAATAACACTATAATACATTGTATTGTTTGGACATGTTTGTTCTAATAACACTATAACACATTGTATTGTTTGGACATGTTTGTTCTAATAACACTATAATACATTGTATTGTTTGGACATGTTTGTTCTAATAACACTATAATACATTGTATTGTTTGGACATGTTTGTTCTAATAACACTATAATACACAGTATTGTTTTGTTTGTTCTAATAACATATAATACATTGTATTGTTTGGACTGTTTGTTCTAATAACACTATAATACATTGTGTTGTTTGGACATGTTTGTTCTAATAATAACTATAATACACAGTGTTGTTTGGACATGTTTGTTCTAATAACACTATAATACATTGTGTTGTTTGGACATGTTTGTTCTAATAACACTATAACACATTGTATTGTTTGGACATGTTTGTTCTAATAACACTATAATACATTGTATTGTTTGGACATGTTTGTTCTAATAACACTATAATACATTGTATTGTTTGGACATGTTTGTTCTAATAACACTATAATACATTGTATTGTTTGGACATGTTTGTTCTAATAACACTATAATACACAGTGTTGTTTGATACATGTTTGTTCTAATAACACTATAATACATTGTGATGTTTGGACATGTTTGTTCTAATAACACTATAATACATTGTATTGTTTGGACATGTTTGTTCTAATAACACTATAATACACAGTGTTGTTTGGACATGTTTGTTCTAATAACACTATAATACACAGTGTTGTTTGGACATGTTTGTTCTAATAACACTATAATACACAGTGATGTTTGGACATGTTTGTTCTAATAACACTATAATACACAGTGTTGTTTAGACATGTTTGTTCTAATAACACTATAATACACAGTGTTGTTTAGACATGTTTGTTCTAATAACACTATAATACACAGTGTTGTTTAGACATGTTTGTTCTAATAACACTATAACTAATTGTATTGTTTGGACATGTTTGTTCTAATAACACTATAATACATTGTATTGTTTAGACATGTTTGTTCTAATAACACTATAATACATTGTATTGTTTGGACATGTTTGTTCTAATAACACTATAATACATTGTATTGTTTAGACATGTTTGTTCTAATAACACTATAACTAATTGTATTGTTTGGACATGTTTGTTCTAATAACACTATAATACATTGTATTGTTTAGACATGTTTGTTCTAATAACACTATAATACATTGTATTGTTTGGACATGTTTGTTCTAATAACACTATAATACATTGTGTTGTTTAGACATGTTTGTTCTAATAACACTATAATACATTGTATTGTTTAGACATGTTTGTTCTAATAACACTATAATACATTGTATTGTTTGGACATGTTTGTTCTAATAACACTATAATACATTGTATTGTTTAGACATGTTTGTTCTAATAACACTATAATACAGTATTGTTTGGACATGTTTGTTCTAATAACACTATAATACATTGTATTGTTTGGACATGTTTGTTCTAATAACACTATAATACATTGTATTGTTTGGACATGTTTGTTCTAATAACACTATAATAATTGTATTGTTTGGACATGTTTGTTCTAATAACACTATAATACATTGTATTGTTTAGACATGTTTGTTCTAATAACACTATAATACACAGTGTTGTTTGGACATGTTTGTTCTAATAACACTATAATACATTGTATTGTTTGGACATGTTTGTTCTAATAACACTATAATACATTGTATTGTTTGGACATGTTTGTTCTAATAACACTATAATACATTGTGTTGTTTAGACATGTTTGTTCTAATAACACTATAATACATTGTGTTGTTTGGACATGTTTGTTCTAATAACACTATAATAATTGTATTGTTTAGACATGTTTGTTCTAATAACACTATAATACATTGTATTGTTTGGACATGTTTGTTCTAATAACACTATAATACATTGTATTGTTTGGACATGTTTGTTCTAATAACACTATAATACATTGTGTTGTTTGGACATGTTTGTTCTAATAACACTATAATACATTGTATTGTTTGGACATGTTTGTTCTAATAACACTATAATACATTGTATTGTTTGGACATGTTTGTTCTAATAACACTATAATACATGGTATTGTTTGGACATGTTTGTTCTAATAACACTATAATACATTGTATTGTTTGGACATGTTTGTTTAATAACACTATAATACATTGTATTGTTTGGACATGTTTGTTCTAATAACACTATAATGCATTGTATTGTTTGGACATGTTTGTACTAATAACACTATAATACATTGTATTGTTTGGACATGTTTGTACTAATAAAACTATAATACCTGTTGTTTGCTTTTTTGTACTTCAAACTATAAAACAAGGGATGTCGTTAATAACCTCGGCTGGCAGCGTGCTTTCATTTCATGGCGAGGCGTTGGATCTAATAACACTTCTAATCTTGGGTTCGTTTGACCTTGGTCGCTATAATATTTTTTTGGACATGTTTGTTCCTTGTATTTGTCTGTTCTTTATTCCTAATAACACTTTACCATATCATTTGATGTTCTTAACATCTTCTTCTTCTTCTTCTTCTTCTTCTTCTTCTTCTTCTTCTTCTTCTTCTTCTTCTTCTTCTTCTTTTTCTTCTTCTTCTTCTTTTCTTCTTCTTCTTCTTTTCATCTTCTTCTTCTTCTTCTTCTT
>JAXRKP010000338.1:190000-202500 GCA_037039925.1 Doris montereyensis | reverse complement strand
TGTGATTTTGTCTCTAGTCTGGTTTACCTATAGTCTGGTTTCACCTCTAGTCTGGTTTTACCTCTAGTCTGCTTTTACTTCTAGTCTGGTTTACCTTTAGTCTGGTTTTACTTCTAGTCTGGTTTTACCTCTAGTGTGATTTTGTCTCTAGTCTGGTTTACCTCTAGTCTGGTTTCACCTCTAGTCTGGTTTTACCTCTAGTCTGGTTTACCTCCAGTCTGGTTTTACATATAGTATGGTTTTACATCTAGTCTGGCTTTACCTCTAGTCTGGTTTTACCTCTGGTCTGTTTTACATATAGTATGGTTTCACCTCTAGTCTGGTTTTACCTCTAGTCTGGTTTTACTTCTAGTCTGGTTTTACCTCTCTAGTCTGGTTTTACTTCTAGCCTGGTTTTACCTCTAGTCTGGTTTTACCTCTAGTCTGATTTTATATCTAGCCTGGTTTTACCTATAGTCTGATTTTACTTCTAGTCTGGTTTTACATATAGTATGGTTTCACCTCTAGTCTGGTTTTACCTCTAGTCTGGCTTTACCTCTAGTCTGATTTTACTTCTAGTCTGGTTTTACCTCTAGTCTGGTTTTACCTCTAGTCTGGTTTTACCTCTGGTCTGGTTTTACATATAGTATGGTTTTACCTTTAGTCTGGTTTTACATCTAGTCAGTTTTTACTTTTACCTCTAGTCTGGTTTTACCTCTAGTCTGGTTTTACCTCTACTCTGGTTTTACCTCTAGTCTGGTTTTACCTCTAGTCTGGTTTTACCTTTAGTCTGGTTTTACATCTAGTCTGGTTTACGTCTAGTCTGGTTTTACCTTTAGTCTGGTTTTACCTCTAGTCTGGTTTTACCTCCAGTCTGGTTTTACCTCTAGTCTGGTTTGACATCTAGTCTGTTTTTTTACTTCTAGTTTGGTTTTACTTATAGTCTGTTTTTACTTCTAGTCTGGTTTTACCTCTAGTGTGATTTTGTCTCTAGTCTGGTTTTATCTCTAGTCTGGTTTTACCTCTAGTCTGGTTTACCTATAGTCTGATTTTGTCTCTAGTCTGGTTTTACCTCTAGTGTGATTTTGTCTCTAGTCTGGTTTACCTATAGTCTGGTTTCACCTCTAGTCTGGTTTTACCTCTAATGTGATTTTGTCTCTAGTCTGGCTTTATTTCTAGTTTGGTTTTAGCTTAGTCTGGTTTTAGCTCTAGTCTGGTTTTACCTCTAGTTTGGTTTTACTTCTAGTCTGTTTTTACTTCTAGTCTGTTTTTACTTCTAGTCTGGTTTTACTTCTAGTCGGTTTTTACTTCTAGTCTAGTTTTGCTTCTAGTCTGTTTTTACTTTTACCTCTAGTCTGGTTTAACCTATAGTCTAGTTTTACTTCTAGTCTAGTTTTACCTATAGCCTGGTTTTACCTATATAGTCTGGTTTTATTTCTAGTTTGGTTTTACCCATAGTCTGGTTTTACCTATAATCTGGTTTTACCTATAGTCTGGTTTACCTATAGTCTGGTTTTACCTTTAGTCTGGTTTTACCTATAGTCTAGTTTTATCTCTAGTCTGGTTTTACCTATAGTCTAGTTTTACTTCTGGTCTAGTTTTACCTATAGTCTGGCTTTACCTATATAGTCTGGTTTTACTTCTAGTCTGGTTTTACCCATAGTCTGGTTTTACCTATAATCTGGTTTTACCTATAGTCTGGTTTATCTATAGTCTGGTTTTACCTTTAGTCTGGTTTTACCTATAGCCTGGTTTTATCTATACTCCGGTTTTACCTATAGTCTGATTTTACCTCTAGTCTGGTTTTACCTAAGTCTGCTTTTACCTATATAGTCTGGTTATGCCTCTAGTCTGGTTTTACGTTTACCTCTAGTTTGTTTTACCTCTAGTCTGGTTGTACCTCTGTCTGGTTTTACCTATAGTCTGATTTTACCTTTAGTCTGATTTTACCTTTAGTCTGGTTTTACCTATAGTCTGGTTTTACCTCTAGTCTGGTTTTACCTCTAGTCTGGTTTTACCTCTAGTCTGGTTTTACCTCTAGTCTGGTTTTACCTCTAGTCTGGTTTTATCTCTAGTCTGGTTTTACCTTTAGTCTGGTTTTACCTATAGTCTGGTTTCACCTAAGTCTGGTTTTACCTCTAGTCTGGTTTTGCCTCTAGTCTGGTTTTACGTTTACCTATAGTTTGTTTTCCCTCTAGTCTGGTTTGACCTCTAGTCTGGTTTTACTTCTAGTCTGGTTTTACCTCTAGTCTGGTTTTACCTCTAGTCTGGTTTACCTATAGTTGGTTTTACCTCTAGTCTGGTTTTACCTCTAGTCTGGTTTTACCTTTAGTCTGGTTTTACGTCTAGTCTGGTTTTACCTCTTGTCTGGTTTTACCTCTACTCTGGTTTTACCTCTAGTCTGGTTTTACCTCTAGTCTGGTTTTACTTCTAGTCTGGTTTTACCTATAGTCTGGTTTTACCTCTAGTCTGGTTTTGCTTTTAGTCTGGTTTTACCTTTAGTCTGGTTTTACCTCTAGTCTGGTTTTACCTCCAGTCTGGTTTTACCTCTAGTCTGGTTTGACATCTAGTCTGTTTTTACTTCTAGTTTGGTTTTACTTATAGTCTGTTTTTACTCTTACCTCTAGTCTGGTTTTACCTATGGTCTGGTTCTACTTCTAGCCTGATTTTACCTATATAGTCTGGTTTTACCTCTAGTCTGGTTTCACCTCTAGTCTGGTTTTACCTGTAGTATGGTTTTACCTCTAGTCTGTTTTTACTTTTACCTCTAGTTTGTTTTTACCTCTAGTGTGGTTTTACCTCTAGTCTGGTTTTACTTCTAGTTTGTTTTTTCCAAGAACGAATTGCTCTCCTTTGAACCATCACAACTGAGAGTAACAAGCATTTATTGTCCTAGGAACAACTAATCATGCACATACAGACAAACAAACCAATACATAAAAAACTCTCATTCTGTTATTGATTTCTCTTTCATCTGTTCGTTTGCTTGTTCGCATACACGAGTCTTCATCGTATGAACTTTATTTTATTTTATTTTATTTCTGTATTTCAATCTTTCAATAATTTCATTTCATTTTATTTCTGTATTTTCAAACTTTCAATAATTTTATTTTATTTCTACATTTTCAAACTTTCGATAATTTTATTTTATTTCTACATTTTCAAACTTTCGATAATTTTATTTTATTTCTACATTTTCAAACTTTCGATAATTTTATTTTATTTCTACATTTTCAAACTTTCAATAATTTTGTTTTTGTTTTTTTTGTTGTTGCTTTCTTTTTCAACTTACTCTATTTTAGATGGCTCCATTAATAATACTTCATCTATAGAGGCTTTAAAAAAACCCCAAAACCCATTTCATTAACACAAACTCTATAGTAAAATATACCACTGACGAAAGCGCTATAAATAGCGGTTAACCTGCAGTGACCCTATAGAAAGCGGTTCTAGCTGGCAGTGTGGGTGTAAAGTGAACGCAATGACAGACAAGCCTGGGAAACATGCCATTGTCTGCCTTGAATACACAAGAATGACAGTAATGAATTAATATTTATAATCTTATATTATTCGAGTTCGTAAACATTAATTTTAATTGAAGGAAACAGAAAATGTCAGGACAGGGCAGCTCGGAGAAGGATCATGTCGGGCATCTAAACACATACACCGGAAGGTACAATAGGAACTGATCAAGAAAGAAAGAAAGAAAGAAAGTTTACGAACTGCTGACGTAAAAACACAACCTATTAACAAACATTAAAAAGAAACGAAAGCAATAACGACAAAGAACAAGGTTCAGAGTTATCAATAATTCAGTCTCGTTTTGCCTCGTGTCTATTGACAAGGCGATGGGACGGGGCGAGATTTGCCGGTTCATGTGCGTTTCTCGGCTCATTGGAACTTTTTCTGTTTATGGATCGGAAAAAAAATGTGTTTACAGTTGAAATCCTCAGTTAGACACAAAATTAACTATGGCCATGATCATTGATGGCGTATCCTGACAGGACGTCGCTTACTGAATCGTCATACGACGACAATATTGTCCTCACGGTTTGCAGTCAAACCTTCAGCCTCCGTCGTTAACGTGGTTAATGTTACGCCCAGTCAGCCTGTAATAATATCTTATTCCCATTTTCGTGTGGGGCTACCTCTCCATCTCCCTCTCCCTCTCTATCTCTCTCTCACTCTCCCTCCTCCTCTCCTTCTCCCTCTCTCTCTCTCCCTCTTCCTCTCCCTCTCCTTCTCTCTCCCTCTCACTCTCCTTCTCCCTCTCCCTCTCTCTCTCTCTCTCACTCTCACTCTCCTTCTCCCTCTCCCTCTCTTCTCCTTCTCCTTCTCCCTCTCTCTCTCTCTCACTCTCCCTCTTCCTCTCCTTCTCCCTCTCTCTCCCTATTCCTCTCCCTCTCCCTCTTCCCCTCCCTCTCCTTCTCCCTCTCCCTCTCCCTCTCCCTCTCACTCTCACTCTCCCTCTCTACTCTCCCTTTCCCTCTCCATTTCCCTCTTCCTCTTCCTCTTCCTCTCACTCTCACTCTCCCTTTCCCTCTTCCTCTCACTCTCCCTGTCCCTCTCCCTCTTCCTTCCTCTTCCTCTTTTGCCCTATATTTTATTGCTTCCAATATTTGTTTTTTCCTATATTGGTTCAGGTCTCTTTATGTACCCAAAATAATTTGTTTGAGTTTCCGCTTCTTTGTGTTGTTGAGAAGTCATTGGGGTTAAGGATCTTTTGTTCTTTACTTTTTGGATGCAGCGTATATATTCTCAATGCTTTTCGGTAACATCTCATTTCAAAGGCTTTTATATTCCCTTACTTTCTTCTCTGTTCAGTGTCCATGCTTCGTATCTCTATGTTACTGTTTGGAATTCAATGCTTCGTATCTCTATGTTACTGTTGGGAAGTCAATGCTTCTTATCTCTATGTTACTGTTTAGAAGTCAATGCTTCATATCTCTTTGTTACTGTTTAGAAGTCAATGCTTCTTATCTCTATGTTACTGTTTGGAAGTCAATGCTTCTTATCTCTATGTTACTGTTTAGACGTCAATGCTTCGTATCTCTTGTTACTGTTTGGAAGTCAATGCTTGCTTCTTATCTCTATGTTACTGTTTGAAGTCAATGCTTCGTATCCCTATGTTACTGTTTGGAAGTCAATGTTTCGTATCTCTATGTTACTGTTTGGAAGTCAATGCTTCATATCTCTATGTTACTGTTTGGAAGTCAATGCTTCTTATCTCTATGTTACTTTTGGGAAGTCAATGCTTCTTATCTCTAGGTTATTGTTGGGGAGTCAATGCTTCTTATCTCTATGTTACTGTTGGGAAGTCAGTGCTTCTTATCTCTATGTTACTGTTGGGACGTCAATGCTTCATATCTCTATGTTACTGTTGGGAAGTCAATGCTTCTTATCTCTATGTTACTGTTTGGAAGTCAATGCTTCTTATCTCTATGTTACTGTTTGGAAGTCAATGCTTCATATCTCTATGTTACTGTTTGGAAGTCAATGCTTCTTATCTCTATGTTACTGTTGGGAAGTCAATGCTTCTTATCTCTATGTTGCTGTTGGGGAGTCAATGCTTCTTATCTCTATGTTACTGTTGGGAAGTCAATGCTTCTTATCTCTATGTTACTGTTGGGAAGTCAATGCTTCTTATCTCTATGTTACTGTTGGGAAGTCAATGCTTCTTATCTCTATGTTACTGTTGGGAAGTCAATGCTTCTTATCTCTATGTTACTGTTGGGAAGTCAATGCTTCTTATCTCTATGTTACTGTTGGGAAGTCAATGCTTCTTATCTCTATGTTACCGTTGGGAAGTCAATGCTTCTTATCTCTATGTTACTGTTGGGAAGTCAATGCTTCATATCTCTATGTTACTGTTGGGAAGTCAATGCTTCTTATCTCTATGTTACTGTTTGGAAGTCAATGCTTCTTATCTCTATGTTACTGTTTGGAAGTCAATGCTTCTTATCTCTAGGTTACTGTTTGGAAGTCAATGCTTCTTATCTCTATGTTACTGTTGGGAAGTCAATGCTTCTTATCTCTATGTTACTGTTGGGAAGTCAATGCTTCATATCTCTATGTTACTGTTTGGAAGTCAATGCTTCATATCTCTATGTTACTGTTTGGAAGTCGATGCTTCTTAAGATTTTACATTTTGTCTCTGGACGTTTTCCTTTCATGACGTGAACGGTTCAAACATTTATCTAATTTTTTCGCAAAAACGTCTACCCTCTGGTCTAGGTAGATGGATCGACACCTAGTCCCATTGGATACGGGCGATAAAAAGGAGGCCCCTGTCTACTCTAAGCACGTTAAAGATCCCCTGGCTGTTTACAGGGCAGTCGGCGCAACATTAAAAAATCCCCTCAAAATCCCGATATCACAGTAGTACTGTTGTGGATGTGGGTAAATCAAATCAAATCAAATCAAATCAAATCAAATCAAAGATCCCTTCCATGTCTGTTCCATCATTTTCAATTTACTGTTTACCACTGTGCCATTGTCAGCTGTCGTCGTCTAATCTCTGGAGTTGTTTCCCCTTTGGTTTTCACTCTCACCCCTGGGTTTTCAACACTGTCCATCCACTCTTTCCATTTCCTCTCCTTAACTAGTGTCACGATACCAAGGACAAAAACCGTTGTCTTCTTTCTCTTCTTTCTCTTCTTTGGATAACAGAAACTCCAAAATTCTTCAACTTAGCTCGACAATTATTATCAAACGGTCGATATGGAATTCATAATGGCAAAATGTGGGTGCGTGAAAATATTTAACAAAAAAGAAAGAAGTAATAAAGAACTGAGTAACAAAGCGAATATTAAAAGGAAACAAATTCAAGTCGTAAAGAGCAAATTGAAATAAATGAATGAATAGATTAGAAAGGTATGTAAAGAGACAATCTAATCATCAATAAATCAATCCACCAACTCATTGATAAATATATCAAATGAAAGATAGGAAAGACTAAAGAAACACAAACATAAATATAAAGGAAATAAATAATAGAATAAAAAGAAGAAAATCAGAGGGCAACGACAAAAATAAAGATTGTAAAATATAGCAAAATATGACAAAACAAACTGATCTCCCAGTCAAGCAATCAGCTCCAAGCTATTGATCAAACAGATAGATCAATATTTAAAAAAATGAATAATTAAGTAAATGAATAAATAAATAAACAAATAAATACATCAATAGATAAATTAGTGAATAAATAGATAAATAAATAAATAAATAAATAAATAAATAAATACACAAATAAATAAATACATAAAGATTCAAGAATTACCATATAATAAACAAAAGGTATGTGTCGTCCCTTTCAGTGTGACGAATGTTCTGCACTAGAATAATGCGATAAACGACTTGTCTATTCCAGATTTATGGTCATTGTAGCGTGTTGATCTCCAATCTGTCTGGCCCTACCTCCGTGTTGAAAGTTGACTCAGGGAAATCAAATGTATGATGTACTGGATTCCTCTTTTGGACAAAGTCTCGGTCGCCATCTCTTTCTTGACCTATGCTGACCAGATCAGGTATGACATTTGACCTCTTGAACATTGTAAAATAAATATTATTATAGGGAGCTATAATGAAAACGTACATAGCATTCTATTTAAAACCTAAAGATATGCAGGTGATATTATTACAAACTATTTTCGAATATATACATTAGGTATATGTGTGTAGGTGTGTGTGTGTGTGTGTGTGTGTGTGTTGTTTGTATGTGTATGTGTGTGTGTGTGTTTGTGTATGTGTATGTGTGTGTGTGTGTGGAGGGGGGCGCATGCGTACATGTCTTTGCGTGTCTATTTGTCTTTTATAGCCAGTATGATATAACTTTTGATTTAGGCCATTTTGGAAAGTAAATGGAATTATAACCAGTGTAGACAAGGTTGTTATCATGTAACTCGACAAGGCAAGACTGCCATACTGTTTTAACACCTTTTCTTGTATGGTTACCTTTGCTTACGTCATACATACATGTATTGTGTATATATTTATTACTTTGCATATCGACTCATTATTGCATTTAATTGTCGTTTCATTAATCTATCCATATATCTATCTATCCATCTATTCATACATCCACATATATATATATATATATATATATATATATATATATATATATATATATATATATATATATATATATATATATATATATGTATGTATGTATATATATATATATATATATATATATATATATATATATATATATATATATATATATATATATATATATATCTATCTATCTATCTATCTATCTATCTATCTATCTATCTATCTATCTATCTATCTATCTATCTATCTATCTATCTATCTATCTATCTATTTATCTATCTATCTATCTATCTATTCTATATCTATCTATCTATCTATCTATCTATCTATCTATCTATTTATCTATCTATCTATCTATCTATCTATCTATCTATCTATCTATCTATCTATCTATCTATCTATCTATGTATCTATCTATCTACCTATCTATCTATCTATCTATCTATCTATCTATCTATCTATCTATCTATTTATCTATTTGTCTAAGTATCTTTCATATCTAACCACAGGATGGCTGTGATATCTGACAGGTCAGCGTTGCCAAATCCAGAACTGCTCACCAGAGATTTCAACCACAAGGTTTGACTTTTAACTAAACCTTAGAGCTTAAGTTCTGTTTTCTTTTCTTCTGACCTTCGCCACAATCGACTTGATTTGATTGTTGATTTTATTTACCCACACCCACAGCTAAGGTTATCTCGGGGTTTGTGCGAATAGGAATTAACAAATGTTCCCTGACTGCCCGGAAAACAGCCAAGGATCAACATTAACGTGCACCGAATGTTGTGATCTGCACACGGGACGTCCTTTTAAGTTGTCGTCCACCTCCGATGGGACTAGGTGTCAATCCCTCTACAGGATCACGTTATAGGGTTTTACTTGAAAAGTGGACTAGGTGTCATTCAATTTACTAGACCACGTTATAGGGTTTTACCTGAAAAGTGGACTAGGTGTCAATCCCTCTACTAGACCAGGTGATAGGGTTTTACTTGAAAAGTGGACTAGTTTTCAATCCCTCTACTAGACCAGGTGATAGGGTTTTACTTGAAAAGTGGACTAGGTGTCAATCCTCTACTAGACCAGGTGATAGGGTTTTACTTGAAAAGTGGACTAGGTGTCAATCCCTCTACTAGACCAGGTGATAGGGTTTTACTTGAAAAGTGGACTAGGTGTCAATCCCTCTACTAGACCAGGTGATAGGGTTTTACCCGGGTGGACTAGGTGTCAATCCCTCTACTACTTGACCAAGTGGACTAGGTGTCAATCCCTCTACTAGACCACGTGATAGGGTTTTACTTGGTGGACTAGAATCCACAGACCAGGTGATGTTTTCCTTGAAAACGGCCGACATCTTGCTAGTTTGGACCAGGTGAGTCCACCCCCACCCCTGCCCCCGTTGGGGCTTGAACCACAGCCTGTTTTCCCGGCCGACATCCCTTTGCCCCCAACCCCTGCCCCCAACCCCTGCCCCCCCTGCCCCCAACCTCAGTATCGACTAACAAAATTACCGAGTATTGCTTCTAATGCTATTCACAAGGAAATATTTAAACAGTGAAATAGTTTGGGCTTAAAATTATTTGAAACTTTACTTAGTTTACAATATCTACCTCGTCTATCTACATCTATTTATTTTAAACTTTCTCATGAGAAACACCAATGATACCATATCAATAATGTGATGGACCAACAACCCAAAAAACCCCACAAAAGATATTGCTCTGACAATTGTATTTTCACAAGAAAAGTAAAATTAAAACATTGAGTGATAGACTCACGTCGTAGTTAAATTCAAAACCATGCTCACTCACAGTGACAGACGCTCAAACAATGATTTGTTCAGTCAGTTAGTATGAAAAAGAAATCAAATAATGTTGTATGATGAAGTTTATCAATGCGCTTTTTAGCTTTATATTTTTTATTAAACAAAGACCATACATTTAAAATAAGATATCAACGTCATCAGTTGACTGGAGTCATGAGAATAATTTGATTATACATTAAACAAACAAAAATTGTGAATAAACTTTCAAATCAAAACACAAGTTGATTGATGCAAACAAATTAAGCATCTTGCGTCATATCATAATTTGGTTGTTAACGCTACTAACTCTTCTACTTTTATTTTGTATCTTTGATTTTATAACGACAGTTGGAGACACTGTCCAATCTTTTGGCCCATCGACGAATTCCAGGAGAATCCTCGCAACGGCAAAACAGTGTCCACCTTCTGTCCAGCTTTACTATGGAGGATTTGACAGCAGATCAGGTATTCTGAAAGTCTTAGATTTAAAATTGTGATTATTGATTATTGACTTTACTTTCATCCATAACTAAGGGATATTGGCCTCGGTGGCCAAGTGGGTAGGCTGTCAGATTTTGGGATCATGAGGTTACGGGTTCAAATCTTAGCAAAACCTAGGCCTGAGTTGTGTTCATTGGGAGAGACACTTAACACGCGTTTCCCTCACTTGATCCAGTTGTAAATGAGTACAAGCACTAGCTTCGGAGAAAAAACTTGCGTCAGACTAGTGTCCTGTCCAGGAGGTAAATATTATCACTTGTTCCGTTTCACGCTACAAAAGCCGGAATGAAGTCCAGATCTATGGGCCGTTATGGCCTTGAAGGAATTTTAGTTATTTTAGTACCAAGGTGATCTCGGGAGATAAATAGGATTTTAAATTTGTAATCATTGTCCGTCTTTGATAAGATTAGGTGTTGTTGTTAGTCTTTGATAAGACTAGGTGTCGCTGTTAGTCTTTGATAAGACTAGATGTCGTTGTTATTAGTGTTTGATAAGACTAGGTGTCGTTGTTAGTCTTTGATAGGTGTCGCTGTTAGTATTTGATAAGACTAGGTGTCATTGTTAGTCTTTGATAAGACTAGGTGTCGTTGTTAGTCTTTGATAAGACTAGGTGTCGTTGTTAGTCTTTGATAAGATAAGGTGTCGCTGTTAGTCTTTGATAAGATTAGGTGTCGTTGTTAGTCTTTGATAAGACTAGGTGTCGTTGTTAGTCTTTGATAAGACTAGGTGTCGTTGTTAGTCTTTGAGAAGACTAGGTGTCGTTGTTAGTCTTTGATAAGACTAGGTGTCGTTGTTAGTCTTTGATAAGACTAGGTGTCGTTGTTAGTCTTTGATAAGACTAGGTGTCGTTGTTAGTCTTTGATAAGACTAGGTGTCATTGTTAGTGTTTGATAAGACTAGGTGTCGTTGTTAGTGTTTGATAAGACTAGGTGTCCTGTTTGATTTTCTTCCTTTCTTTTTCCCATCACGTGTTATCCTCAGATCCAGATGGAGAGCAGAGAGAACTCGTTCTGGTGTTCCATTCGCAACCCATTCATTTCGTTATTCTCCTTCTTTCAATCACGTGTCATCATTAGATTAAGATGGAGATGTCGCTGATGCAAAGAGAACTCAACTCATTTTGGTGATCCATTTCCAAAACCCAATAATTTTCTTCTTCTCATTCCCATCATATATCATCATCAGATCCAGATGGAAATGTCACTGGTACAAAGAGAACTCATTCTGGTTTTCCATTCACAACCCATTCATTTTCTTCTTCTCTGTCTTCCCATCACCTGCCCATCAGATCCAGATGGAGATGTCGCTGGTGCAAAGAGAACTCCATGACCTGAAGATTCAGCTAGACGCTGGGCCGTCGAACCACATCAGCCACAACGACACGCAGATCATGCAACGCATCGAGGCGCTCAAGGAGAGGTCCAGGGAGCTCATGATGCATCTCCGCAAGCGTAAAGCTGAGGAGCAGGAGAGCGCTGTTGTGCTTTCTGAGGAGCCTCTGGATGAGGTAAGGAATTAGAGAGGTTCGATATAAGGTGAGGAGTTAGAGAGGAGGAGGGGGTGTTTTGCTTTCTGGGGAGCCTCTGGATGAGGTAAGGAATAGGAGAGGTTCGATAAAAGGTGAGGAGTTAGAGAGGAGGAGGGAGGAAGTGTTTTACTTTCTGAGGAGCCTCTGGATGAGGTAAGGAATTAGAGACGTTCGATAAAAGGTGAGGAGTTAGAGAAGAGGAGGGGGGAGGTTTTTACTTTCTGAGGAGCCACTGGATGAGGTAAGGAATGAGAGAGGTTCGATATAAGGTGAAGAGTTAGAGAAGAGGAGGGGGGGTTTTTGCTTTCTGAGCAGCCTCTGATGAGGTAAGGAATGAGAGAGGTTCGATATAAGGTAAAGAGTTAGAGATGAGGAGGGGAGGAGTGTTTTGCTTTCTGAGGAGCCTCTGGATGAGGTAAGGAATGAGAGAGGTTCGATATAAGGTGAGGGGTTAGAGAGGAGGGTGGGAAGGGGGGTTGATTACGATTTTAACCACATCCACAGCTACGATGATCTCAGGGGGTGGGGTGGGGGTGGAGTCACTTGAAAAGAGAAAGAGAAGATCGGTGGTTAAAATGCTGGGAAAGAAGAATTAGCAAACTTTCCCCCTGTGTAATTGTATAATTAATATTG
>JAXRKP010000338.1:182500-185000 GCA_037039925.1 Doris montereyensis | reverse complement strand
AAAGAATAGACAGAAAAACATCATTATGTGACTTTAATATTTTTTATTCAATGCCATTTCACTTTGGACACGCCCCTTGCCTCACTATCTGTCTTTAAATCTCTACACAGTAGCAAAGAATAGTAAATAGAAGTCATCATGCAGACTGGATACACTTCTGCTTTTGTTTTAAACCTTCAAAAGTCCTTAAGCCTAATAGCAATGTCAGAGTATGGAACTCACTCCCTAAAAAACAAACAATTGGACCATGTAACGTCACTCGACCAGAGCAGTGAAAAAGAAAATCACATTCAGACCTCTTTCTAAATTTCTATAAGCAGACACACTCAGACGACGCCACTACTTTAATGCTGTGGGGCTTATCTTCAGGAATGAAGATGTGACAGGATGAAGGCAATGGGATAGAATTGAATGACATCGAACGAGACTCAAACCATTTCTCCACTGCAGATACGTAGCGCCCTTATCACTATGGAAACTTTGCCCTTTGAGAGCTTTAAAAAGAAATCAGATTTGTGAAAAGAAAAAAGTCATAGGGTGCTATGTCCGTGAATAGGGGGGTGTGGGGGTGGGATAACTTCGTAGCCACGCTGTCTTGCTGTGAGAGTTGCCTTCATCGCTCTGAGGGGGTCCAGACTGATTGTATGCCCCTCGTTCTAACGTCGTCGGCTCATAATTGCCTTGTCCTTTCTAGTGTAGTGACATAATTGCCTCTCTCTCTCTCTTTCTAGTGTAGTGACATCTCTCTCTCTCTCTCTCTCTCTCTCTCTCTCTCTCTCTCTCTCTCTCTCTCTCTCTCTCTCTCTCTCTCTCTCTCTCTCTCTCTCTCTCTCTCTCTCTCTCTCTACTAACCGCTCTAATCAGTAAATCTGATTTATTCTATTATTAAACCAATTTGTATTTTATCTGTATCTGTGGACTATTTGTAGTTATAGAATATCTACAGAGCTTTAGTATAACGGGGTTGAATTACTATTAATGAAGGATAATAATGATATGTACCAATGTTCACATTCATGTAGTATGCAATACATTTAACTATTTCAATGGAACGATAATGTCTTCACCCAGATAAAGGAGCTAGACGAATTTCCCTTGGATGAAAGGTTACATGTTACTAGCCGTTCCAGACACCACCACAGAGGTGCCGTCAGTGAACTTGCAAGTCCAGTAGAGTCGTACCACAAGGCCTCTAAGTCCCATCACCACAGATCTATGTCATCTGAGTACCATTAGCTCCAAATATCGTCACCACAGATCTATGTCATCTGAGTACCATTGGCTCCAAATCTCGTCACCACAGATCTATGTCATCTGAGTACCATTAGCTCCAAATCTCGTCACCACAGATCTATGTCATCTGAGTACCATTAGCTCCAAATCTCGTCACCACAGATCTATGTCATCTGAGTACCATTGGCTCCAAATCTCGTCACCACAGATCTATGTCATCTGAGTACCATTAGCTCCAAATCTCGTCACAACAGATCTATGTCATCTGAGTATCATATTTAAACATATCTTTTTTTTAAATTTTCACAAACTGGTCACGAACACTTTAAAAGTTCCGAATACATTTTGATTGCCAGTTTGTTCCTTTATAGATTCTGATCCCGAAAACCTGAATTAAATCAGCAACTTTGATTTTTTATCAGTAGCGTGTGTGTGCATTACTGTTGCTGTATTGTTCAACTTTGAGTTGTGTTCAATGTAATTTCTCTATCTTTCAAGCAAAAATCCTCTTTGCATGCATTGCGACAGTTAATTGTTTTAACTCCCAAGCATCAAATCAAATTCGGCTGTCAATTGAATAAGAATAAGACATCAGCCTTTTGTCTTTGTCTCCTTCGCTACGTTTTAGTGTATCTGAATGAATGATTAGTCAATGATACCGTTTGCCTTAATCTAAGACAGTCTTCTCCTGCTAGTTTCAAATTCCCTTTGACTTTATGTTGATTTTAAGAGTTTCCAAGAAGCTGTGGTTAACCACAAATGTTGTTATCTGTTTATTATATATAAAGCTGACTGTCTCTAGCTTTCAGGGCGGTAAGCTCAGTGACCACTGCTCTCAAGATCACGGTAGTTGGCGTGGAGGTTTAAAATAGCTTGATGTTTTCGGTTCTTATGGTACATGTACTGACTTATGGATCCAGACGGGAGTTGAATTGATTAAAAACACATCGTTTGCCTGCCATAGAGGAAACGTTTTTTTTAATAAGGTTACTAGATCTAATTCATCTATTTCCGATCATTACAACAACAAAGTATGCGTATCGAGTACTGACTCGATCTAATAACCATGATTGATATCGCTGTATCTGGTAATACAGTGGATTCTGAGTTTACCGTAGTCAAAATTTGAGATAGCCAGCTTTATTTTATTATAGCGATAAATCACAATCCACCCAATTGCTTCCGGGCGTTACTTGTCAGTGAACATAAGGCATTTTATCATTGTGGTCGGGTGAAACTTTGGGCTCCAAAACAGGAGCCGCTAATG
>JAXRKP010000338.1:147500-177500 GCA_037039925.1 Doris montereyensis | reverse complement strand
CAATTTCCCTACTCGTCTTAGACACACGTGGTACAACAAGCATTTTCCCCATTCGACTCAGACACAATGAGTACAACAAGCAATTTCCCTACTCGACTTAGACACACGTGGTACAACAAGCAATTTCCCTACTCGACTTAGACACACGTGGTACAACAAGCAATTTCCACAATCGTCTTAGACACACATGGTACAACAAGCAATTTCCACCATTCGACTCAGACACACATGGGTACAACAAGCAACACACGTCCAACAAGCAATTTCCCTACTCGTCTTAGACACACATGGTACAACAAGCAATTTCCCTACTCGTCTTAGACACACGTGGTACAACAAGCAATTTCCCTACTCGTCTTAGACACACGTGGTACAACAAGCAATTTCCCTACTTGTCTTAGACACACATGGGTACAACAAGCAATTTCCCTACTCGTCTTAGACACACGTGGTACAACAAGCAATTTCCTACTCGTCTTAGACACACATGTGGTACAACAAGCAATTTCCCTAATCTTAGACACACAAGGTACAACAAGCAATTTCCCTACTCTTAGACACAATGACACACATGGTACAACAAGCAATTTCCCTACTCGTCTTAGACACACGTGGTACAACAAGCAATTTCCCTACTCGTCTTAGACACACATGACAACAAGCAATTTCCCTACTCGTCTTAGGTGGTACAACAAGCAATTTCCCCATTCGACTCAGACAAGCGTGGGTACAACAAGCAATTTCCCCATTCGACTCAGACACGCGTGGGTACAACAAGCAATTTCCCCATTCGACTCAGACACACGTGGGTACAACAAGCACTAGCTTGGGAGTCAAAACCTGTGTCAGGCTAGCTTACTGTTCTGTCCAGGATTATACACATCTGGTTCCTGTATCACGCCACAGAAACCGGAATAAACTCGGGCTCTACACCCTTTCAGTTAAGACATGCACAGCATGTGCAATCATTGCCGAAGATACACTGGTTAAGTTTCTGGGCCACATATTGATATGCTAGTCCCTCAATCTTTGACATGAAGGAAATAATATCTAATCTAATGCTACAATGTGTCCTTGGAAGGTGGGGCTGAGATCCATCAGGCCTTTACTACGCTCTACGTCTGTATTAATTTATTCTTATTTATTATTATACACATATCTGTATGTATGTGTATATGTGTGTGTGTGTGTGTGTTTGTGAGTGTGTGTGTTTTTCATTCTATTGCATGGATATATCTTGCTCCTATTCTCTGAAGTTTTTTTTTTCCCTAGCTAGTAATTGTACTTGAGAAAAATAGTTTGGATATTCAGGAGGAATATTTTCACATATTCTGCTTCCCGCTTTAGAAACCAGGATAAGCACCAGCTATATAGACTGTAAAATTGGGTGGGGCGGGGGGGGAGTTTACTCTGTACTTGATATGCTACATTACTATTGTAGTAAAAAAAATCAGGGTCTATTTTAAAGTACATTTTCACAATTAATTCTCATCGACGTCATATCATGCCCTGGCAAATGGCAAATGGCAAATGTCATTTTATTTAAGTTTGTACAGCCTCGAAACTCTGTTTTTAACTTGTGCAAATACCGGACAATAGTGAATTCTGTAAATATTTGGTGAATCTCCCTCGATTCGGATGACACGTTTAAGTTTCATTGAGGTGTCAGTTAAACCAAAAACCAATTGCATTTTACATGTTTATGTGATTTATGGCCTCAGCTCCACCATGAAAACGCACCCATATAAGACAAACATTCACTATCATATCACCTGGATATGTCATGGATTGGCATACATGGATTGGATGCATACATGGATTGGATGCATGTTGTGTACAAATTAAATGGAACAAAGATCACCTGCCTTTACAATCATATCATCATTATGGAATGAAAAGAAGTCATATTTCTAGCATTGATATTAGTGGAATAAGTAGGCCTCATTTATCAATATTTCCATTAATATTATCAAATATCAACCAAACAATTTACTTACATAAATTCCTAGAATTTGAAATATAGATAAATCTATATACATTTAGGGACGTCGTTTTGTATTCGGTCCTAGTGTAGTCTATACGTCTGTCTGATTGACAGGTAAAGAAAACAGTGCCCCGAAGTAAAATAAAAGTGAGAACATATTAAAGGTGTGCAGTGTCAAAAGAGTTCAAGGGTTACTAATAACAACCCGCTTGTCTCCATAATTCACTCTCATGAGTAGTTACCCGCCAACCCGCCTACGATTAATGAAACCTAAAACAAACGCAACTCTTTTAACTCTTTAAAAGTGAAAAATTGTAGAAGAATCAGGATGATTGCAAGATGATTGCAAGATGATTGTAAGATGATTGTAAGATTATGATAATGCTTGGTGTCCGTGATTTGAAAAAATATCTTCACAGAAGCCAAAATAGTTTAGTTTGATCAGGATGTGAATTATTTTCTTGTACATCTCGTTATTTTTGCTGTCAAGTATGCTATCATAACCATTATAAATAGTATTTCAACATAGCTTAACTTTGCATTGTTGTAATTAATACATATAGATGCGTGGTTTGATAAACATTACTATCTTTAATTGAAACATTGATTTCTTGATTATATTTTTCAAATACATGAGACAGACAGAGAGAGAGAGAGAGAGAGAGAGAGAGAGAGAGAGAGAGAGAGAGAGAGAGAGAGAGAGAGAGAGAGAGAGAGAGAGAGAGAGAGAGAGAGAGAGAGAGAGAGAGAGAGAGAGAGAGAGAGAGAGAGAGAGAGAGAGAGAGAGAGAGAGAGAGAGAGAGAGAGAGAGAGAGAGAGAGAGAGAGAGAGAGAGAGAGAGAGAGAGAGAGAGAGAGAGAGAGAGAGAGAGAGAGAGAGAGAGAGACAGACAGACAGACAGACAGACAGACAGAGAGAGAGACAGAGACAGAGACAGAGACAGAGAGAGAGAGAGAGAGAGAGAGAGAGAGAGAGAGAGAGAGAGAGAGAGAGAGAGAGAGAGAGAGAGAGAGACAGAGAGAGAGAGAGAGAGAGAGAGAGAGAGAGAGAGAGAGAGAGAGAGAGAGAGAGAGAGAGAGAGAGAGAGAGACAGACAGACAGACAGACAGACAGACAGACAGACAGACAGACAGACAGACAGACAGACAGACAGACAGACAGAAAGAGACAGAGAGAGAGTTTTGTGTGTGTAAAGGCCAATAAAGCCCACCCGTTTGTATACATTTTCGATTCTACTCTTAAAGTAGAGTACAACGGCTGCTGATTACTACAAAAAGTATCTGCTGTACCATTTCGATTCTTTCAAGTAACGGAGAACATGTTTTGTAACTATTGATACATTGTTTGTTCATTAGCTTGGTACCAAAATAAAGGTGAAAGATAATATTTGAAAAATTAAAATTAAAATTATTTTTATAATAATAATAATAATAACAATAATAATAATAATAATAATAATAATAATAATAATAATAATAATATAATAATAACAATAATAATAATAATAATAATAATAATAATAATAATAATAATAATAATAACGATAGGGATAATAGTAAAAATAATAATACATATGAGATTAACATTAATAATAATAATAATAATACATGTGTAATAGTAATTATAAAAATAATAATAGCCCCCTCTTGTGTGTAATTACTTTTGCTACTTTGCTATCAATATCGTTGATGAGTGTCTCTCGATCCTTTTCATATCACTTTTAAATCCTTACACCCCCTTTCCCCTCTGCAGTGAATTTTAATCATTGACCTTAAGACAACAATGATCTCTGTTTATTTGGTTGATACATGTACCAATAAAACTCGTCAACAGTAAAGTAATTAATTATGTACATCAGATGCAAGCGAAAGAATGAGAACATTGTAGTTTTTTTTTAAATTATTTATTATTTGTGTTGCTGTTTCATATTCTTTCTGAATGGATGTGTTTAAAGATTCCCAAACTGAAGATGAAAATGGAGAACGGAATTTAAAAAAAAAATAAGAAAGAGCAAAGAAGTGGTTTGCCAAGGTTTTCTTTGTGTTTCACACAATTATATATCTATATCATGTTTTAATGAAGTTGAATTTTTCTTAGTTTGTCCAATAAATAAACCCCTTTAAAGTATATATTATGACGTTTGCAAACTTGCGTCTTTATTTTCATTGATTTTAAACCTTTTTTTATTTGTTTTGTTTCTCCCAGTATTTCCTCCTGTAGTACTGGTCATCTTGTCCTGTAGCACTGGTCATACTGTCCTGTAGCACTGGTCATACTGTCCTGTAGCACTGGTCATCTTGTCCTGTAGTACTGGTCATACTGTCCTGTAGTACTGGTCATATTGTTTGATGTACTTCCATGCACCGCCAAGAGATCTCTAAAGTGCCGCACAGTGTTGTAATCTACACACGGGGCCTCCTTTTTTATCATCCATCTCCGATCGGACTAGCTTTCTTCCCACCTACCTACCAGGACCAGGGGTTGGTTTCACTTGAACAAATTCTAGACTCATGATCTGACACCTTGCCTCTGGACTAGAGAGTGCTCGAGACATCTTACTCTTGTAGTAAGGGCATATGCTAGAGACCAATGCAATACTCTTGTAGTAAGGGTATACTAAAGACCAATGCAATACGTAGTAAGGGTATGCTAGAGACCAATGCAATACTCTTGTGGTAAGGATATGCTAGAGACAAATGCAATACTCTTGTGGTAAGGATATGCTAGAGACCAATGCAATACTCTTGTAGGGTAAGGGTATACTAGAGACAAATGCAATACTCTTGTAGTAAGGGTATACTAGAGAATGCAATACTCTTGTAGTAAGGATATGCTAGAGACCAATGCAATACTCTTGTAGTAAGGGTATGCTAGAGACCAATGCAATACTCTTGTAGTAAGGGTATGCTAGAGACAAATGCACTACTCTTGAGTAAGGGTATGCTAGAGACCAATGCAATACTCTTGTAGTAAGGGTACACTATAGACCAATGCAATACTCTTGTAGTAAGGGTATACTAGAGACCAATGCAATACTCTTGTAGTAAGGGTATGCTAGAGACCAATTACTCTTGTAGTAAGGGTATGCTAGAGACCAATGCACTACTCTTGTAGTATATGCTAGAGACCAATGCACTCTTGTAGTAAGGGTATACTAAAGACCAATGCAATACTCTTGTAGTAAGGACACTATAGACCAATGCAATACTCTTGTAGTAAGGGTATACTAGAGACCAATGCAATACTCTTGTAGTAAGGATATGCTAGAGACCAATGCAATTCGTTGAATCAGTTTAAAGACCACCTGAGGTTATGCCTATATTATGGTCGTAATTGTTATTTTGTTTTATTATAGATGTACTTACTTATAAAAATGAGGAACCCACGGAAAATACAGAACAAAGAAACAAAACGCAATATGATACAATGCTGTAATTTCCCCCACAACATTATGGAGGTGAGCCATGGACTTTGAACAAGAATATTAATGACTTGTTAAATTCATATGAAATGAAATGCTTCAATAGACATGCATGGAACTGAACACAGGACTAATTCATCCATATCATAGCCGTGAAAGATCGAGTTGCAGGTAAAGGAAAGGTGGCTGGAACGATTTGACAGAGCTCAAAAGCTGAAATATTTTGGCCACATCAAACGGCATGAAGGTCCAGGGTAGAGAACATTTTTGGGGGGTAGGTGGAGGGAAAAGAAACAGAGAAAAACCATGCAGAATATGAAGAAATATATAGAAGAAACTTTTCGAAAGACGATAAGTGAGACATGAAGAATGGCACAAGACACACACACACACAGAGACACACAGAGAGACAGAGAGAGAGAGAGAGAGAGAGAGAGAGAGAGAGAGAGAGAGAGAGAGAGAGAGAGAGAGAGAGAGAGAGAGAGAGAGAGAGAGAGAGAGAGAGAGAGAGAGAGAGAGAGAGAGAGAGAGAGAGTTTAAAATATGGTTCTCTTGTTGATCCATTGGCGTCGGTGGCCGAGTGGTTAGACTGCCAGACTTGTCATCATGAGGCCCAGGGTTCGAATCATCAATGAAGTCGAATGTCGTTTTCCTTGGTACACTTAATACGCATGCCCCCGCTCCCCCCCCCCGACCCAGGTACAAATGAGTACAAGCACTAGCTTGGGAGTAAAACAGTGCATGACTCGCGTCCTGTCCAAGTGATTATCATCACCTGTATGTAACCTTCACGTTATGGAAACCAGGACTAAAATTGGTAGCTACACATAATAGGTCAATTCAGGCATAGTGAAAGTAACGTCGGCAATGGTAAACTACCACAATATTATGTCGAATGCCTACAAAGATCAACATCAGCTCTTCTTCTTCGGATTACACCAAAGCTCCTGAGTAGAGGGATTACTTTATTTACTGTGATGAGACGAAGTGATACATGGAAAATCACTCTGTCAACCACATGTGTGGTGATCTCAGGGTGAATTAAGAAGAAACGGCAAGATGAAAGATAAGTGAAAGAGTGACAGGAAAGGAGTACATGTACAATATATAAGGCCTACCATGGGCACCTGTAACAACCCAGGGACAAACAGTGAGGAAAGGGGCGTGTTGAAAGTGATGAACATTGACATTGACATTGACATGAATAATACTGAAACGCCGTAGGACAAACAAAGAGACAAATACCAACAAATAGACAGAAATTTGTAAAAATCTTAATTTCAAATTATTATTTTTAAATTGCATTTCTTCTCACCTTACTTTCTTTTTTCCCCCGATTTTCTTCTTGCTTTTCATTCTTGGTAGCATACATACACGTATCATTAACATTCTTGGTAGCATACATACCTGTATCTTTAACATTCTTGGTAGCATACATACCTGTATCTTTAACATTCTTGGTAGCATACATACCTGTATCTTTAACATTCTTGGTAGCATACATACCTGTATCTTTAACATTCTTGGTAGCATACATACACTGTATCTTTAACATTCTTGGTAGCATACATACACTGTATCTTTAACATTCTTGGTAGCATACATACCTGTATCTTTAACATTCTTGGTAGCATACATACCTGTATCTTTAACATTCTTGGTAGCATACATACACGTATCTTTAACATTCTTGGTAGCATACATACACGTATCTTTAACATTCTTGGTAGCATACATACACGTATCTTTAACATTCTTGGTAGCATACATACACTGTATCTTTAACATTCTTGGTAGCATACATACACGTATCTTTAACATTCTTGGTAGCATACATACCTGTATCTTTAACATTCTTGGTAGCATACATACACGTATCTTTAACATTCTTGGTAGCATACATACACGTATCTTTAACATTCTTGGTAGCATACATACACTGTATCTTTAACATTCTTGGTAGCATACATACACGTATCTTTAACATTCTTGGTAGCATACATACACGTATCTTTAACATTCTTGGTAGCATACATACACGTATCTTTAACATTCTTGGTAGCATACATACACGTATCTTTAACATTCTTGGTAGCATACATACACGTATCTTTAACATTCTTGGTAGCATACATACACGTATCTTTAACATTCTTGGTAGCATACATACACTGTATCTTTAACATTCTTGGTAGCATACATACACGTATCTTTAACATTCTTGGTAGCATACATACACGTATCTTTAACATTCTTGGTAGCATACATACACGTATCTTTAACATTCTTGGTAGCATACATACACGTATCTTTAACATTCTTGGTAGCATACATACACGTATCTTTAACATTCTTGGTAGCATACATACACGTATCTTTAACATTCTTGGTAGCATACATACATACATACCTGTATCTTTAACATTCTTGGTAGCATACATACACGTATCTTTAACATTCTTGGTAGCATACATACACGTATCTTTAACATTCTTGGTAGCATACAATCTTTAACATTCTTGGTAGCATACATACACTGTATCTTTAACATTCTTGGTAGCATACATACACGTATCTTTAACATTCTTGGTAGCATACATACACGTATCTTTAACATTCTTGGTAGCATACATACACGTATCTTTAACATTCTTGGTAGCATACATACACGTATCTTTAACATTCTTGGTAGCATACATACACATATCTTTAACATTCTTGGTAGCATACATACACGTATCTTTAACATTCTTGGTAGCATACATACACATATCTTTAACATTCTTGGTAGCATACATACATGTATCTTTAACATTCTTGGTAGCATACATACACGTATCTTTAACATTCTTGGTAGCATACATACACATATCTTTAACATTCTTGGTAGCATACATACACGTATCTTTAACATTCTTGGTTCAGTACACCAACATTCTTGGTAGCATACATACACTGTATCTTTAACATTCTTGGTAGCATACATACACGTATCTTTAACATTCTTGGTAGCATACATACACGTATCTTTAACATTCTTGGTAGCATACATACACGTATCTTTAACATTCTCTGGTAGCATACATACACGTATCTTTAACATTCTTGGTAGCATACATACACATATCTTTAACATTCTTGGTAGCATACATACAGTTTAACATGTATCTTTAACATTCTTGGTAGCATACATACACGTATCTTTAACATTCTTGGTAGCATACATACACATATCTTTAACATTCTTGGTAGCATACATACACATATCTTCCCAATCTTTAACATTCTTTAACATTCTTGGTAGCATACATACACGTATCTTTAACATTCTTGGACTAGCATACATACATATCTTTAACGTATCTTTAACATTCTTGGTAGCATACAACATTCTTGCAGCATACATACACATATCTTTAACATTCTTGGTAGCATACATACACACGTATCTTTAACATTCTTGGTAGCATACATACTTTAACATTCTTGTACATATCTTTAACGTATCTTTAACATTCTTGGTAGCATACATACACGTATCTTTAACATTCTTGGTAGCATACATACACGTATCTTTAACATTCTTGGTAGCATACATATACACGTATCTTTAACATTCTTGGTAGCATACATACACGTATCTTTAACATTCTTGGTAGCATACATACATGTATCTTTAACATTCTTGGTAGCATACATACTTTAACACGTATCTTTAACATTCTTGGTAGCATACATACAGTACATGTATCTTTAACATTCTTGGTAGCATACATACACGTATCTTTAACATTCTTGGTAGCATACATACACGTATCTTTAACATTCTTGGTAGCATACATACACGTATCTTCAACATTCTTGGTAGCATACATACAACATTCTTGGTCTTTAACATTCTTGGTTCTTGGCATACATACAGTACCTTTAACATTCTTGGTATCTTTCTTTAACATTCTTGGTAGCATACATACAGTTTAACATTCTTGTATCTTTAACATTCTTGGATTTGGTAGCATACATACACGTATCTTTAACATTCTTGGTAGCATACATACAGTACACGTATCTTTAACATTCTTGGTAGCATACATACATTCTTGGTAGTACACGTATCTTTAACATTCTTGGTAGCATACATACAGTACACGTATCTTTAACATTCTTGGTAGCATACATACAGTACACGTATCTTTAACATTCTTAGCATACATACACGTAGCATTCCCATTCTTGGTATACATACATGTATCTTTAACATTCTTGGTAGCATACATACACGTATCTTTAACATTCTTGGTAGCATACATACACGTATCTTTAACATTCTTGGTAGCATACATACAGTACACGTATCTTTAACATTCTTGGTAGCATACATACAGTACAACATTCTTGGTATCTTTAACATTCTTGGTAGCATACATACAGTACACGTATCTTTAACATTCTTGGTAGCATACATACACGTATCTTTAACATTCTTGGTAGCATACATACACGTATCTTCAACATTCTTGGTAGCATACATACATGCTTGTATCTTCAACATTCTTGGTAGCATACATACACGTATCTTCAACATTCTTGGTAGCATACACACACGTATCTTCAACATTCTTGGTAGCATACATACACGTATCTTTAACATCTTCAATACATTCTTCTTGGTAGCATACATACACGTATCTTCAACATTCTTGGTAGCATACATACACGTATCTTCAACATTCTTGGTAGCATACATACATGTATCTTCAACTGATACATTATATTTTTATTACATGTACACTCGTAATAACAACACTTGACAATAACAAGTTTAAAGAGCTGAGTTTCTCGCCCCCTTCCCAATAATAACAACAAGACTTACACTCAAATTACTCACAACAACAAAGTATGAATTAAAAATAAAACTTCACAGAAGATTGTCAAGGATGGTTCGTGGTTTAATTACAACATGTTCATAGCATACATCTTTTTTTAAGTCTCGGCAGGAAGAAGATTTCTTTTATTCTTAATCCTTCAATCAATTAAATTTTATATGTTTTAAAATCAGATGATTTAAAAATGGACAGCGAAATGTTTCACACTTTTCTTGTTGGAACATCAAAATGCCAGCCATTCAAAAGTAAAAGTAAATTAAAAAATGTAAACAAAATAAGGGAAACAAATAAGTTAAATAACGTCAAGCTCGGAAAGGTATGACAAGACAGAATAGAAAAAACCAAAACAAAACCCGAACCTTGTAGCTTCACATTTATCACAACAATGAGATAGCTGGTTCAGTTTTTCTTCTTTCCATTTTTATATTCATGCCGTATAATATGCAATTTGTTTGTCTCATTGAAACTTAACCCATCCACCAAAAGTGGTTGTAATTGTATTCACATCCGCATGCGGGTGAATTAAGAGGAAACAGCACAAGATGAAAGAGAAAGAATGAAGGGAATGAAGAGGAACCTACATTCTTGGTAGCATCATCGCCCACCAACCACCTAGTGACAAGCTGCATAAAAAAAAAGAAAATTTAGTAATACAAATACAATCATAAAAAATAATAATCCATACACCCATTGAATTTTCACTCAGCTCCTAGATTCTTGAAACTCATCAACTATGAAATGTTCAATTTTCACTCAGCTCCTACTCCTAGATTCCTGAAAATCATAAACTATAAAATGTTGAATTTTCACTCAGCTCCTAGATTCATGAAAGTCATGAACTTTTTAAATCTTGAATTTTCAGTGGTTTAATCAGGCTTTGCTATATCTCAAATGGATTTAACATGTACAGGTTGGTGTATTTTAGAATGATTAGAATGAACCTCCCCCCTATTCCCCTTTCACTGAGAATCTCGATTTCACATCACATATCTCTAACTCCATCTTTATGAAGAACACCTCTATGATGACCACTTGGTGACAATGTATGGGAACCTGAAGGTGACATGATCTCCACAAGTTGTGAAGTCAGTTTTGGAGTAATGTGATACACGCACTTGCCCCACTTTATAACTCAACTAGAATGTCCCAATAATAACAACAAGATAACCTCAACTAGCATGCCCCTTTATAACTCAACTAGAATGTCAAACATTCTTATAACTCAAACTTCATGCCCCATTTATAACTCAACTAGCATGCCCCTTTATAACTCAACTAGCATGTCTAGCATAGGATAACTCAACTAGCATGCCCCTTTATAACTCAACTAGAATGTCCCTTTATAACTCAACTAGCATGCCCTTTATAACTCAACTAGAATTTTTATAACTCAACTAGCATGATAACTCAACTAGCATGCCCCTTTTCTAACTCAACATAGCATGCCCCTTTATAACTCAACTAGCATGCCCCTTTAAATAACTCAACTAGCATGACCCAGAATAACTCCAACTAGCATGCCCCCTTTTATAACTCAACTAGAAAACAATAGATAACTGCCCCTTTATAACTCAACTATGCATGTTTGTCTTTATAACCCAACTAGAATGTCCCTGATAACCAAACTAGCATGCCCCTTTATAACCCAACTAGAATGTCCCTGATAACCAAACTAGCTGTATAAAAAAGCCCCTTTATAACCCAACTAGAATGTCACTGATAACTCAAACTAGCATGCCCTTTTATAACTCAACTAGAATGTCCCTGATAAAAACTAGCATGCCCCTTTATAAAATGTTAGAATGTCCCTGATAACTCAATTCATGAAAGCATGCCCTTTGAAATCTTGAATTTTCATAACCCAACTAATGAATGTCCATGATAACCCAACTAGAATGTCCCTTTATAACCTTTCAACTAGAATGTCCCTTTAACCAAACTAGCATGCCCCTTTATAACACCAACTAGAATGACCACTGATATAACTCAACTAGCATGATCCTTTATAACCCAACTAGAATGTCCCTGGAGTAACCAAACTAGAATGTCCCTGATAACCAACACCTTTATAACTGCCCTTTATAACTCAACTAGAATGTCCCTGATAACCAAACTAGCATGCCCCTTTATAACTCAACTAGAATGCCCCTTTATAACTCAACTAGCATGCCCCTTCATAACCCAACTAGAATGTCCCTGATAACTTTATAACTCAAAGAATACTAGAATGTCCCTCATAACTCAACTAGCATGCCCCTTTATAACTCAACTAGCATTTATAACTCAACTAGCATGCCCCTTTATAACTCAACTAGAATGTCCCTGATAACCCAACTAGCATGCCCCTTTATAACTCAACTAGCATGCCCCTTTATAACTCAAATAGAATGTCCCTGATAACCAAACTAGAATGTCCCTGATAACCAAACTAGCATGCCCCTTTATAACCCAACTAGAATGTCCCTGATAACCAAACTAGCATGCCCTTTATAACTCAACTAGAATGTCCCTGATAACCAAACTAGCATGCCCCTTATAACCCAACTAGAATGTCCCTGATAACCAAACTAGCATGCCCCTTTATAACTCAACTAGAATGTCCCTGATATCCAAACTAGCATGCCCCTTTATAACCCAACTAGAATGTCCCTGATAACTCAACTAGCATGCCCCTTTATAACCCAACTAGAATGTCCCTGATAACCCAACTAGAATGTCCCTTTATAACTCCAACTAGAATGTCCCTGATAACCAAACTAGCATGCCCCTTTATAACCCAACTAGAATGTCCCTGATATAACTCAACTAGCATGCCCCTTTATAACCCAACTAGAATGTCCCTGATAACCAAACTAGAATGTCCCTGATAACCCAACTAGCATGCCCCTTTATAACTCAACTAGCAATAGCATGCCCCTTTATAACTCAACTAGAATGTCCCTGATAACCCAACTAGCATGCCCCTTTATAACTCAATTAGAATGCCCCTTTATAACTCAACTAGCATGTCCCTTCATAACTCAACTAGAATGTCCCTGATAACCCAATTAGCATGCCCCTTTATAACTCAACTAGAATGCCCCTTTATAACTCAACTAGCATGTCCCTTCATAACTCAACTAGAATGTCCCTGATAACCCACCTAGCATGCCCCTTTATAACTCAACTAGAATACCCTTTATAACTCAACTAGCATGCCCCTTTATAACTCAACTAGCATGCCCCTTTATAACTCAACTAGCACGCCCCTTTATAACCCAACTAGCATGCCCCTTTATAACTCAACTAGAATGTCCCTTTCTAACTCAACTAGAATGCCCCTTTATAACTCAACTAGATGCCCCTTTATAACTCAACTAGAATGTCCCTTTATTATAACTCAACTAGAATGTCCCTTATAACTCAACTAGAATGTCCCTTTATTATAACTCAACTAGAATGTCCCTTATACTTATAACTCAACTAGAATGCCCCTTTATACCTCAACTAGCCTGCCCCTTTATAACAACTAGCATGCCCTTTATAACTGAACTAGCATGCCTCTGATAACCCAACTAGCGTGCCCCTTTATAACTCAACTAGAATGCCCCTTTATAACTCAATTAGCATTCCCTATAACTCAACTAGCATGCCCTTTATAACTCAACTAGCATGACTCTGATAACCCAACTAGCATGCCTGTAGACAATGGTGGTGAATTATGATTTATCTTTATCTATCCCGGGTATGGGTGAAATCAAGTACGATTATTACATTGAGTCAGTACTCGATATTGACTTTGCAGTGCAGGCTTTTTATTCTAATGACTGGAAATCGATGTACATTTATTAATATATTGTAATACTAATATGTTTCCTCAATTGCAAGCAAACAATCTTTTTCCAATTCATTAAAATACCGATTTGATCCAAACGTACATCCGTTAAGAACCTAAGGCAGGCTATTTAAAACTTACATGCAAAACATGGTGGTCGTGGGTGCCGTGGTTCCTGAGTTTATTACAGCACTTGAAGTTAGAGAAAGTCAGCTTTCTAGAATAAACTAAACTAATTTATGACAGATTTTTAGTGACATACATCTTCAAAGTGCTACTTGCTTTGCGGTCATGCTATTGGAAATATAGTTTTGTTTTCTGTCAATGCATCTTTCAAAGAAGTCAAACAATGGTGGTGTTTATTTTTGTCAACACAGGACTAAATGGAGATAGCGCTCAGCTTGCCACACACACTCATACCAATGGAAATGAAGAAAATTGAGTAAAACTATCGAAAATACACCAATGCAATTATTTCTTAGTCTGCTCATATTTCCAAGTCTAAATTAATCTCATTTGATGACTTTCACATTGAGATATACATTTTCATTCATGTTGACAATATCCTCGAAGTGAGCAGGAAGTAATAAATTAAAATACATAATTTGACCAAAGTATGAATATGATTTAATAATGTGCAAATGGCATGTGCGAATATGATGACTGTTTTCTGTATAAACGGTAGAACACTGAAAATTCTGATAATATGAACACAAAAACTGAACATCTTCTTTACCGTTTTGTCTCTAAGTTTGTGATAGAAATCTGTTTTCGCTTATTTCCAATTCAATGTTTACATACGATTTAAGCTCTAATTTGTTTTTTTACAAAAGCGAAACTATAATTTCATTTCAAAAGCAATATATATAAGAAATATTTACATCATTGTCAAGCTGAACATTTCCCCTATCATAAGCTAAAATTATTCCTCTAATTCATCCTAAATAAAAATATGACACTTGATTGAAACTAGGTCAAAATGGTGCCACACAGGGATACAGCCCGGGTCCAACACCCTGCAACTGCAATGAGTTAAAAAGCCTGAATTCACACCTGAACATAATTCATACTCTTTCAACGACACTTGACACATGAATGAGGCTGTGCAGGTAAATATATTTTATTAAGTACCAGTCTGAGATCATTGTTTAGGGTGGACATGGGCAATCCTGAAAAACCCATTTTTATTATCAATCATCAAAGAAGATCATTTGCTATAAGCTAGTGTTGTACTGCTGGACTTAGCAATGCCGTGTCTTAGGTCAATCTTAGGTCAATAGAAGTGATGTCTTAGGTCAATAGAAGTGATGTCTTAGGTCAATAGAAGGTCAATAAGTGATGTCTTAATCAATAGAAGTGATGTCTTAGGTCAAGAAATGATGTCTTAGGTCAATAGAAGTGATTTCTTAGGTCAATAGAAGTGATGTCTTAGGTCAATCAGAAAGAAGTGATGTCTTAGGTCAATCGAAAGAAGTGATGTCTTAGGTCAATAGAAGGGATGTCTTAGGTCAATCGAAAGAAGTGATGTCTTAGGTCAATAGAAGTGATGTCTTAGGTCAATCGAAAGAAGTGATGTCTTAGGTCAATCGAAAGAAGTGATGTCTTAGGTCAATAGAAGGGATGTCTTAGGTCTTAGGTCAATAGAAGTGATGTCTTAGGTCAATAGAAGTGATGTCTTAGGTCAATAGAAGTGATGTCTTAGGTCAATAGAAGTGATGTCTTAGGTCAATAGAAGTGATGTCTTAGGTCAATCGAAAGAAGTGATGTCTTAGGTCAATAGAAGAAGTGATGTCTTAGGTCAATAGAAAGAAGTGATGTCTTAGGTCAATAGAAGTGATGTCTTAGGTCAATAGAAGTGATGTCTTAGGTCAATAGAAGGGATGTCTTAGAAATAGAAGTGATGTCTTAGGTCAATTAGGTCAATAAAGAAGTGATGTCTTAGGTCAATAGAAATCGAAAGAAGTGATGTCTTAGGTCAATAGAAAGAAGTGATGTCTTAGGTCAATAGAAGTGATGTCTTAGGTCAATAGAAGTGATGTCTTAGGTCAATAGAAAGAAGTCAATAGATGTATTAGGTCAATAGAAAGAAGTGATGTCTTAGGTCAATAGAAAGAAGTGATGTATTAGGTCAATAGAAGTGATGTCTTAGTCAATAGAAAGAAGTGATGTATTAGGTCATAGAAAGAAGTGATGTATTAGGTCAATAGAAAGAAGTGATGTATTAGGTCAATAGAAGTGATGTCTTAGGTCAATAGAAAGAAGTGATGTATTAGGTCAATAGAAGTGATGTCTTAGGTCAATAGAAGTGATGTCTTAGGTCAATAGAAGTGATGTATTAGGTCAATAGAAGTGATGTCTTAGGTCAATAGAAGTGATGTCTTAGGTCAATAGAAGCGATATCTTAGGTCAATAGATGTGATTTCAAGTTAAGAATTTGTCTGAGGATTTTAAAACTTGTCCTTGACATGTATTACATATTTCATCATAATAAAACAGGGTCGCTTGTATTGAATTTTTGACTTCAGCTCAATCAATATAGGAATGGAAGCAGTGACAATCATGGGGGGTGGGGGGGGGGGGGGGCATAATTCCACATAGTAAGATTAAAAAACCCAAACAAACCTAAATTAAAATGAAAAACAAAAACAAAAGAGTAGAAGTAGAAGAGAACGCTTAAAAATGACCAAGACATTTCTAGGTGGGTCAATTTGAAACAATTTTGCATGCTAAATGAAACAGTTATTCATAAAATAAATTCTTACTATCATTTCTAATACTAATACCTTATGGCGACATAAATACAATACTATCTGAAAGGACAATGATAATAGTACATCTTAGTCAAACAGGCAATTTGTACTGCCCTTTGTGCAAATCCAACTATTTCATACATATTTTCATTGCTCTTATTTTTAACCCATGATATGAAATGTATGCAACAATGTTCATGGCTCATATCTATCTGAGCAATATCAAATTTATAAATAGTGAGTCAGGTGTAATGATAATTTAACTCTTTGACTACCACAAGCCGATAAATCGGTCACCCGGATGCGCTCTGACCACAAGATGATAAATCGGCTGCCCGTACTGATGAGTTCTGACCACAAGATGATAAATCGGTTGCTCATACTGACGTGCTCTGACCACAAGATGATAAATCGACTTGTTATGAGACACATGTTTTTTGGTGTTTTTAAAATTATTCCTTCCTAGTTTTTATTTACCTAGTACGATCAAAAACATACAGTGAAATGGCGAAGATGGTTGCTACAATGCTTGACCTGATTTTCTGCTCGGTATACACCAATTGAGGGGGGTTGGGGGGGGGGGGTCACTCTGTATCCATCTATGCCACTCCGGTCATATCAAAATGAAATGCAGTCTAAACCCACAAAGAAATGTGGCAGTCAAAGAGTTAATGGGAACTATTACATTCGGGAGCTGTTGGTTAGCAATCCATTCACCATTGCTCATCGTCACTCATCAGTTTAATCACAGTCTTGAGGAGCGTTCTTGAAACCTACCTCCTCTTCTTCACATCGATATTGAATCACTGAATGCTTCTGTCAGCACGTTTGGAAGTAAGGAAAGGGCTTCACCACTTCCACTGGACTGGTTTTGAAATACCCAGCAACATTGTTGCCTCTTATTTTTCTTGTAGTCTGTGTGCATCAATTATTTGTGTTTTGCAAAGTTTCATGAAAAAATCTCAATTGTGTGAAAATGATTTTTTTTTTGTATCTTGTGCCTGTTGTTTTTTCTTGGCGTGCCCAGACATTTATCAACTGTGCTCAATTTCTTTTCTCTCTGGTGTGCGCGCGCAAGACGTGCGTCACAGCTTACATTACTTACAGGGAACATTGCCTAGCACGCTTGAATTGCTCACAGTTGATATGGCTGTGTCCCTGATAAAGGCTCTTTCTTTTAGTGTCCAATGCCTTCAATGATGATGATATTTCTGACGAACCCCGAGCTTCAACCTGCAATTTATTTACTACTCAAAAGCATGTGACAGGGGCTCAGAGATCTTTTCACCGGCCAACGCTCATGCAAGCTAATTATTGAAACAACCCCAATCACAAGTAAGACATTTCATATTTGCTTGAACGAAGTGAAAGTATCATTATTTCTTTCTTTCTATACATTTTTGCATATAAGAGTACAACACTGTCTCAACACCTTCTACAGAAAGACATATTTTAGGTATACAAGAATAAAGTGAAGCCAAATTTTCTAATGCATAGGTCGGTCGCTTAAGAGAGGGTTAATCACATTTGCCTCTATCCAAACATTCCATTGGCCTACAAATGATAAGTTTTGAAGCCTTATGCAATGATTTCACAGCCATGCAAGAGATCTTAAAAAATAGACCGATTCACATCCGCTGCTGTGCTGACAAACCCTAATACTCAGCACGTCTATTGTTTTTATCCTATACATATATGTACATATACATAGCTGCCAGCCTTTTCAACTTGAAAAAAAAACACCGCCTCTGACTGCGCAAACTTATTCTAACTTGCAAGACAGTCCATGACATTTTAGAAAACATTGAGAATTTGACTTTCATTAATCCCCTTTTACGGTAAGTTCAGTTTTTAAAGTGAATAATACAAGCTCAGCAGATCGTTGGCCTTTCTGGTGAAGTGTGAGGATTGTTTTGTGAACTGAGAATAGCATCTCCTGACTTTCATCCCTCTTCTCATTGAGCCTCTGAGCTTAGCGTTAAAAAACCCCCAAATGAAAACATCAATTATATACTACTACATCCTTTTCCAGGCAAATACAGACTTACAGAATGAAAGCCAAAACAACATACTTAATACGTTTTTTATGTACTGGTTGGCAGGCAGCTATGTATAAAGATTTAAATGATGTGCATATATTAGAAAAAAAACACTGGGTACAATGAGACTGCGGGACAGATCTCATGTAAGGCTTATTGCAAAATGAAGTGAATAGGGGTAGTAAAAGCTGATAATCTTAATTAGTGTTATGATAAAAATCGACAACTTCCTCCAGCTCTCTGTCCTTGGCTTGCTTGTGAGCCCAGCGTTGCTCTAACACATGGGCTGACGTTTTCCATTTTTCGTGGAAAATCTGTTTGCCGCACGCTGGACACAGCTTGCCACCTAGTCAGGTGTGAAACAGAGAGGACAATTATTTTAATTCTTTTTTAAAAATGAAAAGGCTCAACAGGAACTTTCATGAAAACTGACGACATAAAACAAAATGGACTGGATCTTGGACATTAACATTCTAGCTTTCTTTAGACAAAACGTTACGCACACGAGACACAGTTTTAAATGTTAAATGGAATGTAACAACATTAATTGGAATTGATTTTACCCACATCCACAACTGAGGTAATCTCAGGTTTTTTTGGGTAGGATTCAAATTCTTTGCTTGGAATGACCAGTAAATGGCCAAGTGATCTGAACATGCACAGAGTTTGGTGCTACGGGCATGGGACCTGTGTTTTGTTGCATGTCTCCAACGACACTAGGTGTCGACCCATCTACCTGGACTGAATTGATTTACCCCACATCTACAACTAAAGTGATTTTCAAGAGCTTTGGTAGGATTTGTAATTTTGCCCAGACTGCCATGTAAACAGCCAAGGGATCATTAACGTGCATTAAGTGTTGTGATCTGCACATGGAACCTTCTTCCTATTGTCATTCTCCGATGGGACTAGGTGTCAGTCCACTTACCTGGCCTAGGGAAGTAGAATTTACTTGAAAAAAAACTCGAGAAATGCTTTCAACCTTTAGCAGGGCTTGAACCCCTAACCTTTGGGTTGAGAGGCCGACATCTTGCTTCTTGACTATTGACCCAAAAGAAAATGTTTCAACCAGTCAGGGCATGTATCCACTACCTTTAAGTTGAGAGAGAGACACCTTATCTCTCAACCACCACAACCCCCTCCCAGTATGAGTTTTCAGTCTAAAATGGAATGTAATAACAATCCTATCCTAAACTAATAAGAAAAACAACAACAACAACAATCACAACAGAACCACACCTAATGTTAAAATCTTTTGTCTTTGTTTAGACAAATAAAATGAAATAAATGACCGCAATTACTTTTTCAATCCCTATATCTTCCTATGATCGTTCACTTGAAAAAGAAAACATTCACAACATAAAAAAATCATATCAATGAAAACAAGCTATATCAGGTCAACATTTAACCCAGTGTATGCACTGTCAAACAAGCTATATCATGTTTACAGCAAATAAAATGAAATAAAAACTCAAGACTAATATACTTTTGACACCCTAACTATCCACCTTTGGATGAACAAGCGTTCCTCTGAAAAGAAAGAACATTCAAACGTCAACATTTAACACTGATAAGTCATCAAGCATTACAACTCAAATTATCTCTCTCTTCAAAAAAACTCCCTTAAAACCAAGACTAATTATAAACTCCCTTAATAAATGACTACTCCACGTTTCAATAAAGACAAACAACGTTTATAAATCAAACTCCATTACGTTTTATAAACCAAACGTTGACGTTTTATAAACCAAACTCCCAACAAACGTTGTATAAACCAAACTCCCCTACGTTGTATAAACCAACAAGCGTGTGACCAAAGTCCCCTACGTTGTATAAACAAACTCCCCTACGTTGTATAAACAAACGTGTGGTATAAACCAAAGTCCCCTACGTTGTATAAACCAAACTCCATTCACGTTTTATAAACCAAACTCCTTACGTTGTATAAACCAAACTCCCTTACTTTTATAAACGTTTTATAAACCAAACTCCCTTACGTTTTATAAACCAAACTCCCTTACGTTTTATAAACCAAACTCCCCTTACGTTTTATAAACCAAACTCCCTTACGTTTTAAACCAAACTCCCTTAAACCAAACTCCCCTTACGTTTTATAAACCAAACTCCCCTACGTTGTATAAACCAAACTCCCTTACGTTTTATAAACCAAACTCCCCTTTTATAAACGTTGTTTATAAACCAAACTCCTTACGTTGTATAAACCAAACTCCCCTCGTTGTATAAACCAAACTCCCCTACGTTGTATAAACCAAAGTCCCCCTCGTTGTATAAACCAAACTCCCTTACGTTGTATAAACCAAACTCCCCTACGTTGTATAAACCAAACTCCCCTTACGTTTTATAAACCAAACTCCCCTTACGTTTATAAACCAAACTCCCTTACGTTGTATAAACCAAACTCCCTTACGTTTTATAAACCAAACTCCCCTTTTTATAAACCAAACTCCCTTACGTTTATAAACCAAACTCCCTACGTTGTATAAACCAAACTCCCCTACGTTGTATAAACCAAACTCCCCTACGTTTTATAAACCAAACTTCCTTACGTTGTATAAACCAAACTCCCTTACGTTGTATACTTCTCTACTGCAATAATCTAGAGAAGCGCTTCTCCAAAATGAAATGCACTAGAGTTGACTGCTGTTTATCTCCGCTCTTTCTAGCAAATTTGGTGTATATCTAATCTGATCCTAATTTTACAAACGTTTCATGCCCGCTCTATAAAATTGAATGATTTTTACAGTTTGTCTGCACACTTTCTCTTTTCAATAATCATTATCAAACAAAAACAGCGTCAAACAATTCTAACTTTGTCAAGCCGTGATGTATAAAAATTAGTCCCTGCTATTACCAGGTTTGAGCCTGAATCTATGCAGATCTAAAAAGTCTAAAGGCTACAAAAATTCATGGATTTAGCTGAAGACTTGGTGGTCAAAGGGAAATAACTCAAGAAAAAATGGAGGTCTCATTTTTTATAAATTGCTGCTTTTTCATGGTAATGTTCAACATTCAACACATTTTTAATATCGAAAATCAGATAAATCAAGTTACCTCTTCTTCTTCATTTCAATTCAAAACTTTGATTTTGAATTTCATAAAGGTTAATCAAACTTTGATTTTAAATTTCATAAAGGTTTAATCAAACTTTGATTTTAAATTCATGTATATAACATTATTTTCGAAGCCTTTAGTGACACTGGTTAGTTCAATTTTTGTTGTTAGTTTTACTTTGCTCAAGCACCTTTCTGTACTAAGGGAGATGTGAGTGCACATGTGACGGTCAATGTTTGAGGATAGGAAGGACTACGTAGGACTGACAGCCTGATAAAATTGTTCTTGTATATAGTTTGAGATGATCTGATGGGATAAAGATTTGGCCGTTGGTAACTTTAGAGAAAATATTGACTTTATTCCTGGATCTACATTCCTCCACAGGATTCCTTCACTGGAACCAAAGATGGTGACACAATGTCAGCATTAGAATCTAATTTTCTTCCCTCTGTTTAGCTGTGACTGTGGACGTTTTTCTTAACGAGCTCTGAAGATGATAACCTGAACTAACAGCATATGATGAAATACTGACATATATCAGCATCAGGCCCCCTCTCACCAACAATGCATGTTATTTGTGATATTTAAATATACACTCCAACCTGCCCTTACAACCACCGGCAATCGATTCCTTTGCGTTTTTTCTATATTTCGCCTCTGCCCATATTGACCCACCAGTACAAGTTGACCTCGACCACCTAAATTAACATTGCCATTAGCAGTCAGTGTCTTCAGACAATTCAAGCAAAGGCACCCGGTCATCAAAGTGAGACTACCACATGGAGGTTCTCGACTTCACACCTTGTCACGGTGTTAGCCATCCACACACTTCTTTGCAAACACATGCCAGACGGATGGCTTGCGTTGCCTGTTGTTAACAACATGGTCCCAACTCCTTCTGTTTGCAATCCTATTCCTATGGCCATTATTGCTGACCACTGATAGAGTTTTAGCTTAAGACAAATTCTGTCTATCCATATTATAACCTGCCATGAACAATCACCCGTTCATAATGACCACTTTAGTCTATGATCATAAGTGGTTCATAATGACCACTTTAGTCTAAGATCATTAGTGGTTCATAATGATCACTTTAGTCTAAGATCATAGTGATCATTAGTGGTTCATAATGACCACTTTAGTCTAAGATCATTAGTGGTTCATAATGACTTCTTTAGTCTATGATCATTAGTGGTTCATAATGACCACTTTAGTCTATGAGATCATTAGTGGTTCATAATGACCACTTTAGTCTAAGATCATAAGTGGTTCATAATGACCACTTTAGTCTAAGATCATTAGTGGTTCATAATGATCACATAATGACCACTTTAGTCTATGATCATTAGTGGTTCATAATGACCACTTTAGTCTATGATCATTAGTGGTTCATAATGACCACTTTGGTCTATGATCATTAGTGGTTCACACTTTAGTCTAAGATATTTGGTTCATAATGAAAAATTTACAAATCATAAGCTGGTTAAAATGAATTCAATATCTTTCAAATGACAAATGATCAGTGGTTCATAATGACCACTTTAGTCTATGATCATTAGTGGTTCATAATGACCACTTTAGTCTATGATCTTAAACCGACACATCATGTAGTGTGGCCCGTAATTGAAAAATTATTAAGATTAAAATGAATTCAATATCTTAAAATGACATTTTCTTCAGTGTGACCCGTACTCACCGATGGATCTGCAGGCAAACGCGCTCTTGACACAATGGACAAGACTCGGTTGGATATTTTTCACACAGTCTTTTATCAAGTATGAGCACACAGGTTCAAGCGATGGCTTTGGAACAAACGGAGGATCTCTGAGAATTTTTTTGAAAAAAACCAAAAACCATGACATGCATTGCATTAAAAGAATAGCACAAAATCGTTCTTTGATACTTCTGGCAGAATTTTTTTATTGTATATCGTTTATGTAACATTGCGTAAGTACAATAAATACGTAATGAGAGCATTTGGATAAGCTTGAAGATGTAAGATAACAGCTGGTTCCTTACAATAAAATAAATAAAGTATAAAAAATACAGACTCCATTACACAAAACTTATTTTGTTTTCTTGAGATATCGCATTGAAAGACAGACAGTGGTGTGAGATAGACATGTCCTCAGACTGCTATAACTGCATTGTGTCTAATCAACCAGCATTACACAAAACTTATTTTGTTTTCCTGAGATAGCGCATTGAAAGACAGACAGTGGTGTGAGATAGACATGTCCTCAGACTGCTATAACTGCATTGTGTCTAATCAACCAGCATTACACAAAATATGACTCTTGCATCACATTCAATCATAGAGAAAACAATGCTAAGGCTTGCTATCCTGACAACAAAATCTTTGACGGAATGTATCTATTGGCATTTTGAAGGGTGAGATAATGTCAGAAGTAATCTCACCAATCTTTTTTAAAAGCATTTTTTTTACTGATGCTGAACTTTCTCTTCAAAAACAAAGTTGTTAAACAAACTGATATAAAAGTACACACTTGGGATTTTTCAAAGTTGTTAAACAAACTGATATAAAAGTACACACTTGGGAGTTTTCAAAGTCGTTAAACAAACTGATATAAAAGTACACACTTGGGATTTTTCAAAGTCGTTAAACAAACTGATATAAAAGTACACACTTGGGATTTTTCAAAGTCGTTAAACAAACTGATATAAAATAAAGGACATACAAGTAAATAAAAGTACGTACTTGGGATTTTTCTTCAGCGGTGGATGGACACACCGTCTAGCTATTTCCACGGCCTGAGCTTGGAAGTTGACTTTAAGAAAGTCGGGAAAATTGTGCTCGACGATTTCAGGCCTACATAATTTTCATGCAAAAAAATGTATGTAATATAATAAACCATTAAAAATCAGAATCTGCTAAAAAATTCAAGTTTCTGTAAACATGGATTTGTCCATTGTTTAAAAAGGCATACATTTAAGCAATGGTCATGTGAATAAATGTAATATCTACACATGTACATGAATAAAATAAAATATTGCTACAGTTCTGATTAAAACACGTTCTTTATATCGTAGGTTAAACTGTCTAAACGCGTGTCCATGATATACATATAAATATAGGGATATGAGATTTAACCTTCAATTGATTACATGTACATTTCTTTTCGCGGTTATTTTTAAAAAGACTGGAAACTTTGATCCTATAGAGAGGCTCCAGTTATTATACCCCACGTGATCCAAACAGAGATTTCTAGGCTTCTTCTCTAACCTCATAAGTAAAGGTGTGGGTTTACATGTTTAAATCTTTAAAAAATTTGTAAGTCAACAACTTGGCGCACAGTTGCGATTATGTGTTTCCACTTACTACATGCTAAAGACTAAAATAATTATTAAATTGAAATCCAAGAAACATCACATAGAAAGTGCAGTCCTATTCGATAATCTATTTTTGCTTGTCCTGAAAACTTACGTCACACGGACTTATGAGTTTAAAAACGTTTCACCAACGATATACATATAGCGATCAAAGTATGGAGGTTGACATGAATGTATATACATGGTTGTCCTTTTTAAGACATCTTTAAATAAAATATTATTCATCGCTAGCTATGCAAAAACAAAGAAGAAAAAAGATTCAATTATAAAGAAAGAAAAAATGAAAATAATAATTATAATAATAATAATAATAATAATAATAATAATAATAATAAGAAAATGGACATTTATGGAGCACACATATCTCATTCAAGAGATCATGCTCTCGGTGCTGTACATTAAATTACACAACATTGACGAAAAAGGTTTGATCTGTGTATGACTTACACCACTTGTTTGTCAGGATAATCCTCAGGCACTGAAATTCTCATGTGCACGAAATAGTCGTCCTGGTTCACTTTCAGGATAATTTGAGATTGCTTCTGTTTGAGTTTAAGCTCATCGTTTTCTCCCGTAAGTGACTTCTTCACTTTTGCGATCTCTTCCGAACATATGCAAAGGGGTTCTCGTCAAGAATGTATTCACAAACCGGATTACGTGAACTACCTAGAAAAATGAATGTGATCATAAAGAGTTATAAGGTGCAAGAAACCCATCTTGCCGTCATGAACACTTTATGAAAAACACAAAACAACAACCAACCAACAACTACAAAAAATCCCCAAAAATAAATGTTTACTGTTAGTGCCAGTTTTTTAATTTTGTATTTGAAGGAAAAGACGTGCAGGTATCTCAGTCGTTTAAGCATTGGACTACCACCCAGAGGCCTAAGTTCGATTCCCAATCTCTGTGTCAATTTTTCTGGCCCTCCTGTCGACCTAGCAGCAAAATGGGTAGCTAAGTCTATTCAGACTGCAAATAAATGTGTTGTGGGAAGCAATGGCAAACTACCACATTATGTCACATGCCTATAAATGTCAGGACTCTACTCTTGATATCCCTATGCTCAGTCCTAAGTATGGGACTTACTGTTACTTAAAGGAAATATTCAGCAAAGACTGCTAAAAGTGCATGACAGGAACAGTCAACACTGTGATAATGGTCTCAATTCTCTCAGTGAAACTTTCCACTCAGTAGATATTTCTCAGCTAATTAATGAAACTGAATGAACATAATCAGATCAAATATTGTACATACATACACACACACAAAACATGTCAAACCCCAAGTGATACAAAGCCCGACTATTAGATCTGGTCAGTATTCAACATTGAGGTTACGCAAGGCATCGTGAGCGGTACTCTTCAAATTTTTAATTAAAAAACCTGTTCGAAACGACGGACTAAGGTAATAAAATTGTACTCAAAGATGGGGAAACAGTGAAATTTTCAATAATCAAACATCACTTTTGGTAAAAAATGTCCTTAAAAGAAATCATTTAGAATCTTCATGCAAAATAGAGTTATGCTTAGTGTCTGACAACAGAGCCTTTGGTACTACCAGTTGTCCAAGGCAAAGATAATGATGGACACACCTGTTTTGAAATAGACTCAACCAAAGGCCTTTGGATGTAAACGTACGTGTCTGAATGCGTCGTTTTTTCCTATTTACTAAATGGTTAACCAATCAGAAAGCATTGTTTTAAACGAGGATGAGTGTAAGACAGTAAAAAGGTAACAAGAAGGATGAATATCCAGGCCTCTCTTGACCAGTCCTTCCTTCCTGCCAAATTCCAGGCATCACATTGAGAGGTATATATAAGGCAAACGGAAAATCCCGGGCATAGTGTTGAAGAGAGTGCTGTAACTAACCAGCATTTAGCAGTCATAGCCTTAGCAGGGTCAAGTCTCGACCATCCTGTTCCCTGAAAGACTCACTCAGTGTCTTTTCTAGAAATACAACGTAAGGCCTGAAGACACTTTGATTGGGTTCAAACCTAGACAGGATCTGAGTGTTTTACACCCTGGACCCATAGTCACAACAAATTCAATGAATATTAATCATAACATAAATATTCATGACAAACAAAACTGATAAAAAATATATGTAAGTGGAAATATATTCATTTGTAAACAAATTGTTTTCAATTCTAAAAAAGGGTAAGAAGATTACGGCTATATGTTACCTGTTCTTTTCCTTTCAACTTAAGAGCTTCAGCGTCGGATAGTTTAGCCAGACCGTCCAAGAGTTTGTCAGCCAGAGATTTTGACCTGATGTCAGTGACAAGGGGGACTTCGGGATACGAGGGTTGAAAGATGCAGGTCACGGATAGTTGTTTATATTTGGTTTTCCTGGAGATAAAAGAAAAAAAAAAAAGACAGGTAATAGGAGTTAAGTTTGGACAGAATGTTTATCATTGTTACTCGTCACTTGAAGTGCACTGCAGTCCATAGCCCTTCAACAATATCCTCCATCTTTCTCTGTCTGCAGTCTTTCTCTTCCACTCCCAGGGTCCACTGTGCTCAAAATATTGTTTCTTACTTTCTGGCACAAAATCAATAGCGGTGACAGTTTGGTTCAAAAGCCATGGTTGGCCCCCATGGTCTTTTCCCCACGACATTCTACTCTTGGGAAAGGTACTTTATTCTGCTTTCCTGGTTTGACTCAAGTTTGAATGAGCATCCAACTATAGACAGAGAAAGATCTTATGAGAATGTCAGTACAATGTGCTGAGCAGACTGCTGTACCGTATGTTCTCCTGGGAGTTGAGAAGGACTTTGAATGAAAAGGCCTGCTGGGGAGAAATCACGTAAAGCCGGTGAGCATAGACATAAGTGGGGACACAGACTTTCAATCCATCATTTTTATGTTTTTCATCTTTCTTCTTAGGGGTTTCTATTCTGTACAGAGTTTTGTCCAGCTATTGTCTTTCATTCTTCTTATGTGTCCGGTGCATTTTGATAAATTTCATTTCCATTACTCATTGAGAGCTCCCCTAGCAATTGTTCTACGACAACATCCAATATTCTGAAGTAAGTGAAGGTTAAATTTCTTTACTTTAGTGCCTCTTTCAACCTTCGTCCCACTTTCTTCGAGGTCTACCTTTTGGTCTTTTATCTTCAGTTTCAGCATTGTATACTGATCTAGTTATATATTCTCAATTCATTCATTCTGCTTACGTGCCCAAATCATCTGAATTGGATTATTTATTTCTTACTTTTTAAGCTACTTGCTTTTGGTTTGATCTTTTATTGTTGTGTCATCCTAAAGGTTCTTGTATTGAATTCCTTTACCATAAAGACATTTCTTTAAGATTAATTGGTTTTTATAAAACATTTCCTTCCATGATATTCCTATGAGAATATAATTAATAAAAAATACCACATCATTCCTTTGAGAGATATTTGGTGTCACAAAACATGTCTCCTTTTAGATATTATATTGAGGAAATCTTTAATGCATTTCTTCATTCAAATTCAGCTTGACATAAATCTGACCTAACAAGGTTTCATGAAAACTTGAGGAAGAACTCAAATCTATTTAAAAAAAAGAGTAAATTAAAAGTTAAAACTAACACAAATCTGACTCACTTAATTTCAGCTCTGACCAAAGTCTGTACAGCTGCTATGAGTGTTACATCATCAATGGTAGGAATCTCTTTCTTGACTTGCTCTAATTCAGACAACAGAAAAGCTTCTTGGGTCTCGGGTGTTGAGCTCATTTTCCAACACAACGCTTGCTGTGATGTGAACAGAAGGCTGAGGCTGAGGTTTGCTCTGAAAGTATTGTAAAAACACACAATGTAGCAAACATACTCTTAACAGCCTGAAATCTAATTACCAAGAAGTCAAACCTGCCCCCTCTCCCTCCCCATCCAAGCCAATATTAGGTCCCTCTGGTGTTGCATCCCAATGACTGTGTTGCCAGGCAGTAACATTAAAGGTCACCGCAAGTGACAACAATGACAAACGATATTGTTCGCAACATATTGCCGACCTGACTCACTGAAAAGACTCATCGTGCACGATCACGTTCTCACTCTTGCTGACCACGACGTAGGCTAGCCTACCCTCTCCTCTCACTGGCCTCTGGCTCTGGGACCAAGTCTGACACGACCGTTGGATACTTGGTGGCTCTGACCGACGTACGATCATTTTCTCGCCATTCCATGAGGCTTACCCTACATCCTTGTTATCCGGGAATCAGAGATGTATAACTAGACTAAATTCTTATCATTAGATTTTCATAGTTTATCCTGATATAGTAATAGAGTGTCACAGTGGGGGGTTCAGGGGGGACTTGCCCCCCCCCCTCCCCTGCATTAATAGAAAACAGTGTTCCCTGTCGATATTATTCATATAGATCTATATATAAAAACCCTTTGAGTCTGCCTTATTCTCGCTAGATCTAGAATATATATCTATATCTATATTTAGACTTCAATTAAAATTCTTAAAAGCTTACAAAACACTTCATTTGCTTACTCACTGAACTCTCTAAATCTTGGTATTGTCCACACTTATTAAAATGACAGATAGATCTAGTATCGCTCCTTATCCGTGACGATGAATAAGAAAATAGAAATGTATGTCTAACTCATACTTCCAATATTTTTGGCAAGTACATAGATCTATAGCTAGATCTAATCTAGATCTAGATTGTGTTTTGTGTAGTGTGTACTGT
>JAXRKP010000338.1:140000-145000 GCA_037039925.1 Doris montereyensis | reverse complement strand
AGAATAGTATCACTGTGTACTGTATAAAGAAATGTACATAATGTTATCACTGTGTATGGGATCTATAACGTGTACAGAATGTTATCACTGTCCATGGGATCTATAACGTGTACAGAATGTTATCAATGTGTACTGTATAAAGTGTACAGAATGTTATCACTGTGTATGGGATCTATAACGTGTACAGAATGTTATCACTGTGTATGGGATCTATAACGTGTACAGAATGTTATCACTGTGTATGGGATCTATAACGTGTATAGAATGTTATCACTGTGTATGGGATCTATAACGTGTACAGAATAGTATCACTGTCCATGGGATCTATAACGTGTACAGAATGTTATCACTGTGTACTGTATAAAGAAGTGTACAGAATGTTATCACTGTGTATGGGATCTATAACGTGTACAGAATGTTATCACTGTGCATGGGATCTATAACGTGTACAGAATGTTATCACTGTCCATGGGATCTATAACGTGTACAGAATAGTATCACTGTGTACTGTATAAAGAAGTGTACAGAATGTTATCACTGTGTATGAGATCTATAACGTGTACAGAATGTTATCACTGTCCATGGGATCTATAACGTGTACAGAATAGTATCACTTTGTACTGTATAAAGAAGTGTACAGAATGTTATCACTGTGTATGGGATCTATAACATGTACAGAATGTTATCATTGTGCATGGGATCTATAACGTGTACAGAATGTTATCACTGTGTATGGGATCTATAACGTGTACAGAATATTATCACTGTGTACTGTATAAAGAAGTGTACAGAATGTTATCACTGTGTATGGGATCTATAACGTGTACAGAATGTTATCACTGTCCATGGGATCTATAACTTGTATAGAATGTTATCACTGATCTATAACCTGTACAGAATGTTATCACTGTGCATGAGATCTATAACGTGTACAGAATGTTATCACTGTGTATGGGATCTATAACGTGTACAGAATGTTATCACTGTCCATGGGATCTATAACGTGTACAGAATGTTATCACTGTGTATGGGATCTATAACGTGTACAGAATGTTATCACTGTGTATGGGATCTATAACGTGTACAGAATGTTATCACCTGTCCATGGGATCTATAACTTGTGTGAATGTTATCACTGATCTATAACCTGTACAGAATGTTATCACTGTGTATGGGATCTATAACGTGTACAGAATGTTATCACTGTGTATGGGATCTATAACGTGTACAGAATGTTATCACTGTGTATGGGATCTATAACGTGTACAGAATGTTATCACTGTGTATGGGATCTATAACGTGTACAGAATGTTATCACTATGTATGGGATCTATAACGTGTATAGAATGTTATCACTGTGTATGGGATCTATAACGTGTACAGAATGTTATCACTGTGCATGGGATCTATAACGTATACAGAATGTTATCACTGTCCATGGGATCTATAACGTGTACAGAATGTTATCACTGTGCATGAGATCTATAACGTACAGAATGTTATCACTGTGCATGAGATCTATAACGTGTACAGCAATGTTATCACTGTGTATGGGATCTATAACGTGTACAGAATGTTATCACTGTGCATGGGATCTATAACGTGTACAGAATGTTATCACTGTGTATGGGATCTATAACGTGTACAGAATGTTATCACTGTGTATGGGATCTATAACGTGTACAGAATGTTATCACTGTGTATGGGATCTATAACGTGTACAGAATGTTATCACTGTGTATGGGATCTATAACGTGTACAGAATGTTATCACTGTGCATGGGATCTATAACGTGTACAGAATGTTGTCACTGTGTATGGGATATCAATTTTATTGTCCGTCTCTGATAGGATTATGTGTCAATCCCCCTATCTGGAACTTGGAAAAGGGGTTGCGGAGGAGGTGGGATTAACTTGATCTAACTCGAAAATAACTTTCAATCTGTCTTCTTCTTCTTCATAATAATAATAATAACTGATCAATTCAATTTTTGAGTATTTCTGTCAGCGCACATATTTTAATTCAAACCAAAAATATCAAACCAACTTTGGCTTTAAAGTGATGTATTTGATTCTGTTTTTGAAGTCTTCAGTACTATTGCTGAGACTCATTTCTGTTGACAGTCCATTCCGCAGCCTTACTATATTAGGGTAAAACGACTGCAGGTGACAATCAATATTTGAAGATGGAACCATGCATGTTTGACAGCCTGGTCAAGTTGTTCTTGTACTAAGTTTAAGCTGGTCTAGTGGAAGAATCAGTTTGCCATTTATAGCCTTAAAAACATAACGATATTACTTTTATTTCTGGCTCTATTCTCTTCCAAAGTTATCCAATTGGTTCACGTTGGCTTTGGTTTGAAACACGTACACACGACCGTTTGGTTGAGTGGCCAACACTTTACCTCTGGACCACCCAGTAGCCCTATGAGGAAATCAACACCACAAAGACTTGCTTCTCGTATTTGCAATCAAATTATTGACATCTTCCATCACTTATTTATCAATATAAGCTTGAACAACTCAGATCACATGTATGCTTAAAGGCGTTATCATAGGATAGCATTAAACGTTGTTGTTGTTGTTGTTGTTGTGTTATTGACGATGATGTTGTTGCAGTTTTAGTCTAGTTGATTTTATATTAGTGTATTTTTTATTGTTTATAAAATATCAAACAAGGTTAAAATAAAACGACATTGGTTCAAACAGCCTTTCTTTCCACAACTCTTCATCACCCCCCCCCCTCCTCCCCCGCCACACACACACACACACACACACACACACACACACACACACACACAAAAGAGAACTAAACAAAGCAAAACAATAAAACAACAAAACAAAACAAAAAATAACGAACAACCATAAAATATTATTAAAATCAAATATCATTACTGTATGAAATGGAAAAAAATATTTGTAAAAAGTCGTAAAAATTTGACATTCAAGCAGCGGTGACGTATTTATTCTATTGCATATTTTCATCTAGATTTGATGTTATCTTTATTCCTGAAATAACTGTCGAGTCAGATCCCAATACACATCATTGATTTTAAAACAAGATGACAGTAGATCTATACTCCAGGATATACAAATCAATCAGCTGACAATAATCTTTTAACACCACCCTTGATAAGTTTGACATAACAATATATATCGAGGAGAAAGCTTCAAAATATACATGACACTGAAAGTTCTGTTTCTGTTAGATATCATTTTTTATATTATTATTATAAGAACAGTCAAAACATGGAACAGTTTACAGCTAAAAAAAAATAAAATAAAAAGGTATTAATTCTTTTAAAAAATGCCATCGATATGTAGCTCTATGATTTCAAATATTTGTATGGTGAATGGATGTGCATTGTCCTGATTGATTATTGTAGGTTCAATCACCCTTGTTATAACTCCATGAATGTATCAGTATCAATATCTATGGAGCATCGCAAGATCAAACGACCTATCTAGTCTCTGACACGATATGCTATGATAACAACGTGCACGTTTTGCACTCAGTTCTCAACCGTGTCGATACAACCCCCTCCCCCTTTTCTTTTCCTCACTCAACTCCAAAGAGATTAAAGTAATAAAATAACAACAACAAAAACAACGAATTAAAATATCTTTAAATCGCCTGAGAAAACTTTCACAAACAAATTATTGACAAACCAAGTTCACTTTCATGGCAGCTCAGCCCATCAAAGGAGTTTCCCAATAATTCTCTAACCAAGGTCAGTTTCATGGCAGCTCACTCCGACAAGGGAGGAGTTTCCCAATAATTCTCTAATCAAGGTCATTTTCATGGCAGCTAACTCGACAAGGGAGGAGTTTCCCAATAATTCTCTAACCAAGGTCATTTTCATGGCAGCTAACTCGACAAGGGAGGAGTTTCCCAATAATTCTCTAACCAAGGTCGTTTTCAACTAACTCGACAAGGAAACCAAGGTCATTTTCATGGCAGCTAACTCGACAAGGAGGAGTTTCCCGATAATTCTCTAACCAAGGTCGTTTTCATGGCAGCTAACTCGACAAGGGAGGAGTTTCCCAATTTCTCTAACCAAGGTCGTTTTCATGGCAGCTCACTCCGACAAGGAAGGAGTTTCCCAAATAATTCTCTAACCAAGGTCATTTTCATGGCAGCTAACTCGACAAGGGAGGAGTTTCCCAATAATTCTCTAACCAAGGTCGTTTTCATGGCAGCTAACTCGACAAGGAGGAGTTTCCCAATAATTCTCTAACCAAGGTCGTTTTCATGGCAGCTCACTCCGACAAGGAAGGAGTTTCCCAAATAATTCTCTAACCAAGGTCATTTTCATGGCAGCTCAGCCCGGTGGGATTACATGTGGTCCACTGGCCTTGCCTGACTTGGTAGCTACGAGATTGCCAATTGCAATTTCTTCCTTTGTTGGTGAGTCTGTGTTGGTTGCTAAGTCCTTCCTTGCTGGTAAAATAGTTGGTGATTTTGTGTTGATTGCTAGGTCCTTCCTTGCTGGTAAAATAGCGTGTAGGTCTGTGTTGGTTGCTAGGTCCTTCCTTGCTGGTAAAATAGCGTGTAGGTCTGTGTTGGTTGCTAGGTGCTTCCTTGCTGGTAAAATAGCGTGTAGGTCTGTGTTGGTTGCTAGGTCCTTCCTTGCTGGTAAAATAGCGTGTAGGTCTGTGTTGGTTGCTAGGTCCTTCCTTGCTGGTAAAATAGCGTGTAGGTCTGTGTTGGTTGCTAGGTGCTTCCTTGCTGGTAGAATAGCGTATAGGTCTGTGTTGGTTGCTAGGTCCTTCCTTACTGGTAAAATAGCGTGTAAGTCTGTGTTGGTTGCTAGGTCCTTCCTTGCTGGTAAAATAGCGTGTAGGTCTGTGTTGGTTGCTAGGTCCTTCCTTGCTGGTAAAATAGCGTGTAGGTCTGTGTCGGTTGCTAGGTCCTTCCTTGCTGGTAAAATAGTTGGAGGGTTCTCTGGTGGCGGTCTGTCAAAAAGTTGATTTGAAGTGCTCCCTCCATCGTTCCAACTG
>JAXRKP010000338.1:122500-135000 GCA_037039925.1 Doris montereyensis | reverse complement strand
TCTAGACAGACAGAGAAGCAACTGTTTCTAGACACACAGAGAAGCTACTGACCCATCGTACATCTAGACAGACAGAGAAGCAACTGTTTCGCACACCGATCGTACATCTAGACAGACAGAGAAGCAACTGTTTCTACATCTAGACACAACTGATCGTACATCTAGACAGACAGAGAAGCAACTGTTTCGCACACATCTAGATCGTACATCTACATCTACAGACAGAGAAGCAACTGTTTACATCTAGACAGACAGAGAAACAACTGTTTTGCATCCCACCATACATCTATCAGACAGAGAAGCAACTGTTTCGCATACCCACCATACATCTAGACAGACAGAGAAGCAACTGTTTCGCACACTGATCGTACATCTAGACAGACAGAGAAAGCAACTGTTTTTTGCACACCCATCGTACATCTAGACAGACAGAGAAAGCTACTGTTTCGCAACTGATTTCTAGACAGACAGAGAAGCAACTGTTTCGCATACCCATCGTACATCTAGACAGACAGAGAAGCAACTGTTTCGCACACCGATCGTACATCTAGACAGACGGAGAAGCGACTGTTTCGCACAGTGATCGTACATCTATACAGGCAGAGAAGCAACAGTTTCGTACACTGATCGTACATCTAGACAGACAGAGAAGCAACTGTTTCGCACACTGATCGTACATCTATACAGACAGAGAAGCAACTGTTTCGCACACTGATCGTACATCTAGACAGACAGAAAAAGCAACTGTTTCGCACACTGATCGTACATCTAGACAGACAGAAAAGCCACTGTTTCGCACACTGATCGTACATCTAGACAAACAGAGAAGCTACTGTTTCGCATGCTGATCGAGATATACATCTATACAAACAGAGAAGCTACTGTTTCGCATACCGATCGTGCATCTAGACAGACAGAGCCGCGCTTTTGCGCGGCGTACATCTAGCACTTAGCTGGAAACTACTGTAATTCAAAGGAGATGCGTTGACAAGTGACAAGAACGGGTAGAAAAATGCACGTACACACACACGTGACTTAGTGTAGACAGAGAAACCTGAACCAATGAAAACACTGGCACGTGCCTTAGAGTAGGAGAAACCTGAACCAATACTAGTATCACCGATTAAGCATCTTGGACGTGGGGTCACAAGCTTCTATACACGTCACATGATTGACAGGAGACAAGAGTTAGCTCCCATGACGAAATGTTGTCAATGAAATGCCCTCCAGGAAGTCTGTGTTCTTGTGAAAATCCGCTAAATATTTAAGTGAAAAAAGACGTCTGTGTCTAACGAGGTCAAACCAATGGTAAGCCCAATGCCCTATTCGGGGTTCTCTTTTCAAATGTCGCCTGACGTTTAGCATCAAAGGACGTCACGAGGCGTATTGATAAAGAGAGCCAGATACGGAAGCGTTAGCAGTGCATAAGGCAATCTGGTAAGTGTGGGCCAACAACCTTTCTGTCACGGCACGTGGCACGTAAAAAGTGAGGACCAGCATGAGACAGCTTCCCGACAATAAAGACGTCAGAGAGAGATAAAGAGAGAGATACGGAAGAGAGAGAGAGAGAGAGAGAGAGACAGCTTCCCGACAATAAGAGAGAGAGAGAGAGAGAGAGAGAGAGAGAGAGAGAGAGAGAGAGAGAGAGAGAGAGAGAGAGAGAGAGAGAGAGAGAGAGAGAGAGAGAGAGAGAGAGAGAGAGAGAGAGAGAGAGAGTTCAGAATTTATATGCAGACATTTAAACCACCGATTAATTGTCTGTGCAGTCATTTAAACCATCGATTAATTATCTGTGCAGACATTTAAACCACCGATTAATTGTCTGAGCAGACATTTAAACCATCGATTAATTGTCTGTGCAGACATTTAAACCACCGATTAATTGTCTGTGCAGTCATTTAAACCACTGATTAATTGTCTGTGCAGTCATTTAAACCACCGATTAATTGTCTGTGCAGACATTTAAATCACCGATGTATCTGCCTCTCAAACAAAAGGTAATTGGTTCGAGCCCCACCAACGGTTGAAACATTTTCTAGATTTGTTTCGAGTAAAAGCCACCCCCCCTTTCCCATGGTCCAGGTAGCTGTATCGACATCTACTTCCATTGGAAGTCCCGTCTGCAGATCACAACTCTCTGTACACGTTAAAGATCCCTTGGCTGTTTGCTGGGCAATCCGGGCAAAACTACAAACACTACCAAAAAGCACCGAAATCGCCTCAGTGGTGGATATGGATAAATCAAATCAAATCAAATCAAATCAAATCAAATCAAATCAAATCAAATCAAATCAAAATCAAAATCAAATCAAATCAAATCAAATCAAAATCAAATCAAATCAAATCAAATCAAATCAAATCAAATCAAATCAAATCAAAAAATCAAATCAAATCAAATCAAAAAATCAAATCAAAAAACAAATCAAATCAAATCAAATCAAATCAAATCAAATCAAATCAAATCAAATCAAAATCAAATCAAATCAAATCAAAAAATCAAATCAAATCAAAATCAAATCAAATCAAATCAAATCAAAATCAAATCAAATCAAATCAAATCAAATCAAATCAAATCAAATCAAATCAAATCAAATCAAATCAAATCAAATCAAAAAATCAAATCAAATCAAATCAAATCAAATCAAAAAATCAAATCAAATCAAATCAAAATCAAATCAAATCAAATCAAATCAAATCAAAATCAAATCAAATCAAGTCAAATCAAATCAAAATCAAATCAAATCAAATCAAATCAAATCAAATCAAAATCAAATCAAATTAAATCAAAAAATAAATTATATCAAATCAAATCAAATTAAATTATATCAAATCAAATCAAATCAAATCAAATCAAATCAAAATCAATGACATTGTCCACGGAATCTTCGAGTTTCATTGGGGTTTTGTTTCTCTGTTTCAAAATTTAACATTCAAGATGCAAGAAATTTACTGTCCAAAAATAGGCATATTGTTTCCTCAGTTATTTACATTATACATTAAAGAGATAATAACATATTAAAATATGGTTATGACTACTAAAAGATAACAACAATGGAAATACGCAGTGATAAATAAACGATGACATTAACGACGTAAAAACAAGGGAGACAATATTGCAAAGAAGACATTTTTCTACTAGAGCTTAATACATCTGATGTTAGCATGAATGAATTTCTGTACCTTTCTCGTTTGTATCTTAAAAAATGGGGAGCTATTAAAACAATTCTATTTGAGAACTGAATTAGGTACGAAAGGCGATGGGACATAATGATGGATACAATTTTCCTTTGACAATTTGTAATAAAAAATCAGTCGGAATCAAAGAAAGTTGATTCACATTCACCCCCTCTCCCTCCACCTTCTGCTTTCTTGACGATATAAATGGCCACATTCACCCCCCTCTCCACCTTCTGCTTTCTTGACGATATAAATGGCCACAATCACCCCCCCCTCTCTCCACCTTCTGCTTTCTTGACGATATAAATGGCCACAATCACCCCCCCCTCTCCACCTTCTGCTTTCTTGACGATATAAATGGCCACAATCACCCCCCTCTCCACCTTCTGCTTTCTTGACGATATAAATGGCCACAATCACCCCCTCTCTCTCCACCTTCTGCTTTCTTGACGATATAAATGGCCACATTCATTCACCTTCTGCTTTCTTGACGATATAAATGGCCACATTCACCCCCCTCTCTCCACCTTCTGCTTTCTTGACGATATAAATGGCCACATTCACTCTCCTCCACCTTCTGCTTTCTTGACGATATAAATGGCCACATTCACCCCCCCTCTCTCTCCACCTTCTGCTTTCTTGACGATATAAATGGCCACATTCACCCCCCTCTCTCCACCTTCTGCTTTCTTGACGATATAAATGGCCACATTCACCCCCCCCTCTCTCCACCTTCTGCTTTCTTGACGATATAAATGGCCACATTCACCCCCCCCTCTCTCTCTCCACCTTCTGCTTTCTTGACGATATAAATGGCCACATTCACCCCCCCCCTCTCTCTCTCCACCTTCTGCTTTCTTGACGATATAAATGGCCACATTCACCCCCCTGCTTTCTTGACGATATAAATGGCCACATTCACCCCCCCTCTCTCTCTCTCTCCACCTTCTGCTTTCTTGACGATATAAATGGCCACATTCACCCCCCCCCTCTCTCTCTCCACCTTCTGCTTTCTTGACGATATAAATGGCCACATTCACCCCCCCTCTCCACTCTCCACCTTCTGCTTTCTGGACGATATAAATGGCCACATTCACCCCCTCTCTCTCTCCACCTTCTGTTTTCTTGACGATATAAATGGCCACATTCACCCCCACCTTCCTCTCTCACCTTCTGCTTTCTTGACGATATAAATGGCCACATTCACCCCCCCTCTCTCCACCTTCTGTTTTCTTGACGATATAAATGGCCACATTCACCCCCCCTCTCTCCCTCCACCTTCTGCTTTCTTGACGATATAAATGGCGTGGGTGGCCAACAGTTAGGCTACTGGACTGGAGATGATAAGGTTCTTGGTTCGAATTCCAGCAACGCTAGGTTCGACTTTGTGATAATTGGGAAACACACTTATCCACATTGTTCCAACTCGACCCAGATGCAAATAGATACAAGCGCTCCCTTCAAGAAAATCCTGTGTCAGACAGACTAGCTTGGGAAGAAAATCGTGTGTCAGACAGACTAGCTTGGAATAAAATCCTGTGCCAGACAGACTTTTGGACGAATAAAATCCTGTGTCAGACTAGCTTGGGAATAAAATCCTGTGCCAGACAGACTAGCTTGGGAATAAAATCCTGTGTCAGACTAGCTTGGGAAGAAAATCGTGTGTCAGACAGACTAGCTTGGGAATAAAATCCTGTGTCAGACTAGCTTGGGAATAAAATCCTGTGTCAGACTAGTTAAAATCCTGTATCAGACTAGCTTGGGAATAAAATCCTGTGTCAGACTAGCTTGGGAATAAAATCCTGTGTCAGACTAGCTTGGGAATAAAATCCTGTGTCAGACTAGCATAAAATCGTGTGCCAGACTAGCTTGGGACTAAAATCCAGACTAGTTTGGGAATAAAATCCTGTGTCAGACTAGCTTGGGAATAAAATCCTGTGTCAGACTAGTGTCAGACTAGCTTGAATAAAATCCTGTGTCAGACTAGCTTGGGAATAAAATCCTGTGTCAGACTAGCTTGGGAATAAAATCAGACAGACTAGCTTGGGAATAAAATCGTGTGCCAGACTAGCTTGGGACTAAAATCTTGTGTCAGACTAGTTGGGAATACAATCCTGTGTCAGACTAGCTTGGGAATAAAATCCTGTGTCAGACTAGCTTGGGAATAAAATCCTGTGTCAGACTAGTGTCAGACTAGCTTGGGAATACAATCCTGTGTCAGACTAGCTTGGGACTAAAATCCTGTGTCAGACTAGCTTGGAACTAAAATCCTGTGTCAGACTAGCTTGGGAATACAATCCTGTGTCAGACTAGCTTGGGAATAAAATCCTGTGTCAGACTAGCTTGGGAAGAAAATCGTGTGTCAGACAGACTAGCTTGGGAATAAAATCCTGTGTCAGACTAGCTTGGGACTAAAATCCTGTGCCAGACTAGCTTGGGAATAAAATCCTGTGTCAGACTAGCTTGGGAATAAAATCCTGTGTCAGACTAGCTTGGGAATAAAATCCTGTGTCAGACTAGTGTCAGACTAGCTTGGGAATAAAATCCTGTGTCAGACTAGTGTCAGACTAGCTTGGGAATAAAATCCTGTGTCAGACTAGTGTCAGACTAGCATTCTGTCCACGAGATGTTTCGCTTCACGTTATTAATAGAACCGGGATTAAGCTCCGGGTCTATGAGCCTCTATGGGCACTTTTCTTTCATGTTTCCAATATGACCTAACGCAGTTCCTTCTTACTAATAACTCCATGGTGGGTTTTTGACTTGCAAAGCCAAAATAGAACCGCACACCTCAGTCAGAATGTCGGCTCGGCTGAGCTCTCGCGAACGACAGCCAAGGTCGGTAACCCAAAGGTAATTTTACATTGGGGAGGAGAGGGGGGGGGGGGGCGTCGAGTCGACTGAACAAGAGTTCTCTTTTCCTGCCTGCCGACGTGTGTCGCTTTCATCTGCTATTATATCCCTCTACTCACGTGCCCACTTGATCTTGAAAAATCAAGCTCGGAGTTATCGTAATGGAAGGGAGATAAGAAAATTGGAAAGGGAAGCCGTTGTAGAAGTCTCCAAGTGCCTTCATTGCGGGCAGTCGATGTGGGAGACGTCGTAGACTTTTAAAAAAGAACAAAAAAGAACAAAAAAAAAAGGAAGAAAAGGAAAGAAGTAGACAAAAAGAAAAGGTGATGGAGACGATGGTGAAGAAGGATGCAGGTGGAGAGTTATGAGGTTTGGGGGGGGGGGGGGGAAAGGGTAAGGGCGTTAAGGTGGGGAAGGAAGGAAGGAAGGAAATTTACAACAGAGACAGGAATTTAAGAAACACAAAAAAAGGTGGTCAGCATTGATGGTGTCGGTGGCTGAGTAGTTAGACTGCTGGACTTGAGATCAGGACTGAGATCGTGACTGAATCCTACAAATCAAGATCCGACGTTGTGTTGCTTGGGAGAGATACTTAACACACACGTATTTGACACTTAACACACACGTATTTGACACTTAACACATACGTATTTGACACAACACACACGTATTTGACACTTAACACATACGTATTTGACATAACACACACGTATTTGACACTTAACAACACATACTATTTGACACTTTTTGACACTCCTATTTGACACTCACTCAGGTATTTGACAAACACACACTTGTTTTTGTCCTCTCGACTCAGGGGCAAATGCACTGGCATGAGCGTAAAAGAAATCTGCATCAGACCAGTGTCCTTCCAGAAGGTGATTAGTATCCCTTTTTCCGCTTTGCGCTATGGAAACTGGGGTAAGCTCTATGGGATTTAACGCTAAGCGGCATTGAAGGAATTTTCCTTTTGCACTAATACTGGTCCGCAGGAACACCAAGTGGTGAAATCAATTTTCTGAATGTCATTATGAAAGTCATTCTTTGTTCCAGCTTTGGTTCCCTCTCTATCTCCGTGTTGAAAGCTTCCCATTCTCTTGTGAAGAAATGGGACTAGAAGAGCACACGAAGCATTACATCTGCTGTACACATGCTGCCTGAAGCTGAACTATCTTGCTGGTTTGAAATCCCTAATTGATTCTTGTGTGACACGTGTGCAGCTTTTAGCCGCTAAAGCCGTCAGACGTCGTTCTAGGTCGGTGTAGCAACCAGGGAGTGAGAATGCAGTCCTGTGCTCTGGAATTTTGATTGATGAACGATCGAACACACAGGTGACTGGAAATTTTGCCACCCGTTTTGTTAGTGAGCCTAATAATTGGGATTTTGCCTTGCCTGACTATGGCCAAGAGAGAGATAGATAGATAGATAGATAGATAGATAGATAGATAGATAGATAGATAGATAGAAATAGAGAGATAGATAGATAGAAGAGAGAGAGAGAGAGAGAGAGAGAGAGAGAGAGAGAGAGAGAGAGAGAGAGAGAGAGAGAGAGAGAGTGAGAGAGAGATAGAGAGAGAGAGAGAGAGAGAGAGAGAGAGAGAGAGAGAGAGAGAGAGAGAGAGAGAGAGAGAGAGAGAGAGAGAGAGAGAGAGAGAGAGAGAGAGAGAGAGAGAGAGAGAGAGAGAGAGAGAGAGAGAGAGAGAGAGAGAGAGAGAGAGAGAGAGAGAGAGAGAGAGACAGAGACAGAGACAGAGACAGAGACAGAGACAGAGAAAGACACAGATATACAGAGAGGAGAGAGGGAAAGAGAGAGAGAAATAGAGAGAGGAAAAGAGACAGTCAGAGGCAGAGTATACATTACAGCAGCGTCGCATTAACACACTGATGATATAGTTTTCTACCCATAGCCTGGAACTCATTCAGACCTGAATCTAGTTCGGAAAGCAGAGTAAAAATACCTTTTCTGTAAGGGCAAGGAAGGAAAACCCACCTGGCCAAGTTATGGGACGAATGTCGTCGTGACTACAAACTCTCAACAGTACGGTTTGGCTACAAGCCAAACTCTCAACATTATGGTTTGTCTACAACGCCAAACTCTTAACATTACGGTTTGTCTACAACGCCATACTCTCAACATTACGGTTTGCCTACAACGCCAAACTCTTAACATTACGGTTTGCCTACAACGCCAAACTCCCAACATTACGGTTTGCCTACAACGCTTAACTCTTAACATTACGGTTTGGCTACAACGCCAAACTCAATTCTCCACCCTACGGTTTGCCTACAACGCCAAACTCTCAACATTAACTCTTAGTTTTTGCCTACAACGCCAAACTCTCAACATTACGGTTTGCCTACAACGCCAAACTCTCAACATTACGGTTTGCCTACAACGCTTAACTCTCAATATTACGGTTTGCCTACAACGCCAAACTCTCAACATTACGGTTTGCCTACAACGCCAAACTCTCAACATTACGGTTTGCCTACAACGCTTAACTCTTAGCATTACGGTTTGCCTACAACGCCAAACTCTTAACATTACGGTTTGCCTACAACGCCAAACTCTCAACATTACGGTTTGCCTACAACGCCAAACTCTCAACATTACGGTTTGCCTACAACGCCAAACTCTCAACATTACGGTTTGCCTACAACGCCAAACTCAACTCTCCACACTACCGTTGGCCTACAACGCCAAACTCAACTCTCAACATTACGGTTTGTCTACAACGCCAAACTCAACTCTCCACACTACCGTTGGCCTACAACGCCAAACTCTTAATATTACGGTTTGTCTACAACGCCAAACTCAACTCTCAACACTACCGTTGGCCACAACGCCAAACTCTTAATATTACGGTTTGTCTACAACGCCAAACTCTTAATATTACGGTTTGCCTACAACGCCAAACTCTTAATATTACGGTTTGCCTACAACGCCAAACTCTTAATATTACGGTTTGCCTACAACGCCAAACTCTTAATATTACGGTTTGCCTACAACGCCAAACTCTTAATATTACGGTTTGTCTACAACGCCAAACTCTTAATATTACGGTTTGCCTACAACGCCAAACTCAACTCTCCACACTACCGTTGGCCTACAACGCCAAACACTTAACATTACGGTTTGTCTACAACGCCAAACTCAACTCTCAACATTACGGTTTGCCTACAACACCAAACTCAACTCTCAACATTACGATTTGCCTACAACGCCAAACTCTCCACACTACCGTTGGCCTACAACGCCAAACTCAACTCTCAACATTACGGTTTGCATACAACGCCAAACTCAACTCTCAACATTACGATTTGCCTACAACGCCAAACTCTCCACACTACCGTTGGCCTACAACACCAAACTCAACTCTCAACATTACGATTTGCATACAACGCCAAACTCTCCACACTACCGTTGGCCTACAACACCAAACTCAACTCTCAACATTACGGTTTGCATACAACGCCAAACTCAACTCTCAACATTACGATTTGCCTACAACGCCAAACTCTTATCACTACAGTTTGTCTATAACGCCCCATATTTACTATTGCAATACGTATATTATAAAAGAATATTGATAACAAGCAGGCCGGTAACTAATGTGGATTCTGTTTTCTCTTTATCAATAAGTTGGGTCTCTTGAACTTCGAATCCGGTTAACTTAGAAACCACTGTATCGGTTACGAGTCATATCCAGTAGGAGTATGAAATCAAATTAGCTCTCGGTCTGAAGCCACGCGGGATTTTTACGTAGTACTCGATACGGAAGTTAAACGAGCTTTTTATTGTAATGATTGGAAATGGAGAAATCAGATCTAGTAACAATAAAAGGTTTCGTAGATGGCATGCAAAGTAATATTTTTCCAATCAATTAAAATACTGTTTTGATCTAAGAGTTTGTTCGCTAAGAACCTAGAGCAGGCTATTCGGAATCTACATGGCAACTATGGAGGTTGTGGGTGCAGTGGTTGCTGGGCTATAAGCGGTCAAAATTAGAGACGTTCAGCTTTATATATAGATACAACAATGCTCATAAATAATGTTGGATTATGATTTCTCTTTATTATAAAGTTGAGTCTCTTTGAACTTTGACTGCAGAACTCAGAAACCACTGTATTACGGTTACGAGTGATAGAACTCAGAAACCACTGTATTGGTTACTGATATCGAGAACTCAGAAACCACTGTATTGGTTACGCGTGATATCGAATTTGACTGCAGAACTCAGAAACCACTGTATTGGTTACGAGTGATATCGAATTTGACTGCAGAACTCAGAAACCACTGTATTGGTTACGAGTGATATCGAATTTGACTGCAGAACTCAGAAACCACTGTATTGGTTACGCGTGATATCGAATTTGACTGCAGAACTCAGAAACCACTGTATTGGTTACGAGTGATATCGAATTTGACTGCAGAACTCAGAAACCACTGTATTGGTTACGAGTGATATCGAATTTGACTGCAGAACTCAGAAACCACTGTATTGGTTACGAGTGATATCGAATTTGACTGCAGAACTCAGAAACCACTGTATTGGTTACGAGTGATATCGAATTTGACTGCAGAACTCAGAAACCACTGTATTGGTTACGAGTGATATCGAATTTGATCAAATTAGTAACCATTCTGAATTTTACGGTGATATTGCAATGACTGCAGAACTGGAAACCACTGTATTGGTTACGATGAAATCAAATTTGACTGTTCAGAACTCAAAACAATCTTTTTCCAATAAGTTAAGATTCTCATTCGAAGTTAAGAACTAGAACAGGTATTTTGAAATCTACATGAAACATGGAGGTTACGAGTGATATCGAATTTGACTGTCAGAACTCAGAAACCACTGTATTGGTTGGATTTGACTGCAGAACTCAGAAACCACTGTATATCGAGTGATATCGAATTTGACTGCAGAACTCAGAAACCACTGTATTGGTTACGAGTGATATCGAATAGATCAAATTAGTACTTGATTCTGAATTTACACGTGCTAATTAATAATTAGACAAAGTGACAAACACGAATTGGAAGAAATTATATCTAGTAACAATAAAAACAAATTCGTTGTTCGCAGGCAAAAACAATCTTTTTGAAATGAAAGTTAAGATTCTGATTTGGTCAAGTTAACTTGAACATAGAACGACTATTTGAAATCTACATGTTGAAACATGGAGGTTGTGCTTGCTAGGGGTTGGACTTGAGATATAAGTTACGGTCAATGCTAGAGATCTACAGTTTTATATATAACATTGGATTTGCAGACATAAGTTACGACTGCTTGCTATAATATTGGACTTGCAGACATAAGTTACGACTGCTTGCTATAACATTGGATTTGCAGACATAAGTTACGACTGCTTGCTATATATTGGACATGTATACATAAGATATGACTGTTGTGTAATTAATAATTAGACTAAAGTTGTACAAACACGGATAGGAAGAAATAAATACGACTGCTTGCTATAACATTTGGGATTGGAATGACAGGGAAGATGGAAATAGAGGCCTGTAGTTGAAATGAAAGATAAGATAACCTTTGATTTGGTCATAACATTGGACTTGCAGACATAAGTTACGACTGCTTGCTATAACATTGGATTGCATAAGTTACGACATAATATTGATACGACTGCTTGCTATAATATTGGACTTGCAGACATAAGTTACGACTGCTTGCTATAACATTGAATTTGTAGACATAAGATACGACTGCTTGCTATAATATTGGACTTGCAGACATAAGATACGACTGCTTGCTATAACATTGGACATGCAGACATAAGATACGACTGCTTGCTATAACATTGGACATGCAGAGATACGACTGCTTGCTATAACATTGGACATGCAGACATAAGATACGACTGCTTGCTATAACATTGGACATGCAGACATAAGATAGGACTGCTTGCTATAACATTGGACATGCAGACATAAGTTACGACTGTTTGCTAAGACATGCTTAGGACTGCTATAACATTGGATATGTAGACATAAAGTAAGACTGCTTGCTATAACATTGGACATGTAGACATAAGGTAAGACTGCTTGCTATAACATTGGATATGTAGACATAAAGTAAGACTGCTTGCTATAACATTGGATATGTAGACATAAGGTAAGACTGCTTGCTATAACATTGGATATGTAGGACATAAGGTAAGACTTGCAGGTATACGGTAAGATTGGTTGCTATAACATTGAATGGTAAGATATTCCTCTGTTGGTTTTATTATTGTTTTTAAAATATCATATCATATCAAATCGTGTCAGAGGCTAGATAGGTCATTCAACCTTTAAATGCCCCATAGATCTACATCTTTATGCGATAATGGAGTTTTGAAAATAATTGAACACACAGTAATTAATAAGAACAATGCAAATTTATTCATCATAAAAATATTTGAAATTATAGAGCTCCATATCAATGACACTCTGAACAGAATTA
>JAXRKP010000338.1:110000-117500 GCA_037039925.1 Doris montereyensis | reverse complement strand
CCGCGCGGTCGGCATCAATTTGTTTTTAAACAAGTCTACAGCACACCGTCATCCTGAGCAGCGTGTCCTCTTAGCATTACCCCTGTTTGCTTTACCGCTATTCCGTGTGACGTCAGAGGCTAGTAGCTAAGTTGCCGGACTTGTCCTCTTAGCATTACCCCTGATTGGTTTACAGCTACTGTATGTGGCTTTGGTGACTAGTAGCTAGGTTTCCGGACTTGTCCTCTTAGCATTACCCCTGTTTGCTTTATCGCTATTCCGTATGACGTCAGTGGCTAGTAGCTAGGTTTCCGGACGTGTCCTCTTAGCATTACCCCTGATTGGTGTACAGCTACCGTGTGTGTTTTGGTGACTAATAGCTAGGTTTCCGGACTTGTCCTCTTACCATTACCCCTGATTGGTGTACAGCTACTGCGTGGGGCGTCAGTGGGCTAGTAGCTAAGTTGCCGGACTTGGGATCATGATGTCCCCGGTTCGAATCATAGCAATACTAGCATCGGGGTTGTGGTCATTGGAAAAGACAAGTAGCATAAAGTTTCTCAATAACGTGGAAGCAATAATATGTGACAAACTAATCTTCTGTACATATGGTGATGATTGTCACATGTTCTGCTACAGGCTATATGTAATGAAGCATGCTATGTCTTGTTCTATGGGGCATGGGCCATACTGCAACCTGAGCTTTGCACCCACTCTGTGTGTTCTAAAAATTTGTTCTGATTTACCCACGTCCACAACTAAGGTGGTCTCGGAGGAATTTGCAGCTTTGATGAATTTTACGAGGATTTCTCTGTAAAGAGCCAAGGGATTTTTAACTCGCACAGAGTGTTGTGGTCTGCACAAACGTCGTCCTTTTTATGGTCCGTCTATGGTTGTGCTAGGTGTCGATCCACTCATCTGGATCAGGAGGGGCATTACTAAAACAAACTTAACTCACCAGGTTTTGAACCCAAGATCAATTAGTTGAGAGGCCGACAACCTGCATCTGGACTACCGAGTCACCCAGGGTTCTGTGGACTTCATAGTCTGTTTGGCTTTACCTTTGATATACTTCTTCACATCATGGGATTGAACTCCAGCCTTCAGAGCTTAAACTAGCAGTTCATCTTAGGGATGGGGTACCTCAACAACTTTGTAACGCTGGTTTAGATGCAAGGAAACTGATGCATGTAGATGTCAAAGATTTTGGTTTAATTTGAATTTCATTTGACACACATTCACAACAAAGAGGTGATCTTGGGGATTATGCTGAAATTGATAGAATGGTTTCTCGCTCACAGATTGCCATGTGATCAGCCACCAAGGGATCAGTAACGTGTGCAAAGTGTTATGGTGTACACACGGGACCCCCTTTTATTGTCAATCTCGGAGGGCATTAGATGCTAATCCAATTACGTAGACAAGGGGGGGGAAAAGGGGGTAGTGGTGAAGGTTGGTGTTATTCGAAAAAAAATAGTGCACTTTTCTCAACCTGTCGGGCAAAAAATGCCACGACCTGTTGGTTAGAGAGGCCAATGCCTATCTCTGGACCACCGAGTCTCTTACTAGATGACAATGTGTAAAACGTAGAACATAGACCAGAGGCATAGAATGACTTCTCCCCATAAAATCTAAGGTAGAACAACAGACCAGAGGCATAGAATGACTTCTCCCCATAGACTAAGGTGATAAAATCTAAGGTAGAACATAGACTAACAAACAGAGGCATAGAATGACTTCTCTCCCATATAATCTAAGGTAGAACATAAACCAGAGGCATAGAATGACATCTCCCCAATAGAATCTAACGTAGAACATAGACCAGAGGCATAGAATGACTTCTCCCATATAATGAACCATATACATCTCAACGTAGAACACAGACCAGAGGCATAGAATGACTTCTCCCCTAAGGTAGAACATAAACCAGAATCTAAGGTAGAAAATAGACCAGAGGCATAGAATGACTTCTCCCCCATAGAATCTAACGTAGAACATAGACCAGAGGCATAGAATGACTTCTCCACCCACATAGAATCTAACGTAGAACATAGAATCAGAATCTAAATGGAACATAGAATGACTTCTCCTCCCATAGAATCTAACGTAGAACATAGACCAGAGGCATAGAATGACTTCTCCCCCATAGAATCTAATGTAGAACATAGACCAGAGGCATAGAATGACTTCTCCCCCATAGAATCTAAGGTAGAACATAAACCAGAGGTAGAATGACATCTCACCCATAGAATCAAACGTAGAACATAGACCTCCCCCAGAATCTAACGTAGAACATAAACTAGAGGCATAGAATGACTTCTCCCCCATAGAATCTAACGTAGAAAATAGACCAGAGGCATAGAATGACTTCTCCCCAAAAATCTAACGTAGAACATAGACCAGAGGCATAGAATGACTTCTCCCCCATATAATCTAACGTAGAACACAGACCAGAGGCATAGAATGACTTATAGAATCTAACCCAGAGGCATAGAATGACTTCTCCCCCATAGAATCTAACGTAGAACACAGACCAGAGGCATAGAATGACTTCTCCCCCATAGAATCTAACGTAGATCAGAGGCATATAATGACTTCTCCTCCATAGAATCAACGTAGAATGACTTCTCCTTCCCATAAATCTAACGTAGAACATAGACCAGAGGCATAGAATGACTTCTCCCCCATAATCTAAGGTAGAACATAAACCAGAGGCATAGAATGACATCTCACCATAGAATCAAACAGACCCAGAGGCATAGAATGACTTCTCCCCCATAGAATCTAACGTAGAACATAAACCAGAGGCATAGAATGACTTCTCCCCAAAGAATCTAACGTGAAAAATAGACCAGAGAGCATCTCACCAGAGGCATAGAATGACTTCTCATAGAATCTAACGTAGAACATAGACCAGAGGCATAGAATGACTTCTCCCCCATAGAATCTAACGTAGAACACAAACCAGAGGCATAGAATGACTTCTCCCCCATAGAATCTAACGTAGAACATAGACCAGAGGCATAGAGATGCATAGAAACATAAACCAGAGCTTCATCTCACCCATAGAATCAAACGTAGAAGAGGCATAGAATGACCCCCCATAGAATCTGGCACATAGAACACAGACCAGAGAATGACTTCTCCCCCAAATAATCTAACGTAGAAAATAGACCAGAGGCATAGAATGACTTCTCCCCCATAGAATCTAACGTAGAACATAGACCAGAGGCATAGAATGACTTCTCCCCATAGAATCTAACGTAGAACACAGACCAGAGGCATAGAATGAATCTTCTCCAGAGGTGAATGATTCCCATAGAATCTAACGTAGAACATAGACCAGAGGCATATAATGACTTCTCCCCATAGAATCTGATGTAGAAACACAGACCAGAGAATCATAGAATGACTTCTCCCCCATAGAATCAACAATGAATATAAACCAGAGTCATAGAAATGGACATCTCACCCCATAGAATCTAAGAATCTAACGTAGAACATAAACCAGAGGCATAGGAATGACTTCTCCCCATAGAATCTAATGCAATGAAAATAGACCAGAGGCATAGAATGACTTCTCCTATAAAATCTAACGTAGAACATAGACCAGAGGCATGGAATGACTTCTCCCCCATAGAATCTAACGTAGAACACAGACCAGAGGCATAGAATGACTTCTCCCCATAGAATCTAACGTAGAAAATAGGACCAAGAGGCATAGAATGTGATTTCTCCCCATAGAATCTAACGTAGAACACAGACCAGAGGCATAGAATGACTTCTCCCCATAGAATCTGGCGAGAACATAGATCAGAGGCATATAATGATTTCTCCTCCATAGAATCTAACGTAGAACATAGACCTGAGACATAGAATGACTTCTCCCCCATAGAATGACATAGACCAGAGGCAGGAATGATTCTCCCCCATATAATCTAAGGTAGAACATAAACCAGAGGCATAGAATGACATCTCACCCATAGAATCAAACGTAGAACATAGACCAGAGGCATAGAATGACTTCTCCCCATAGAATCTAACGTAGAACATAAACCAGAGGCATAGAATGACTTCTCCCCCAAAGAATCTAACGTAGAAAATAGACCAGAGGCATAGAATGACTTCTCCCCATAAAATCTAACGTAGAACATAGACCAGAGGCATAGAATGACTTCTCCCCATAGAATCTAACGTAGAACACAGACCAGAGGCATAGAATGACTTCTCCCCCATAGAATCTAACGTAGAACATAGACCAGAGGCATAGAATGACTTCTCCCCCATAGAATCTAACGTAGAACATAGACCAGAGGCATAGAATGACTTCTCCCCCATAGAATCTGATGTAGAACACAGACCAGAGGCATAGAATGACTTCTCCCCCATAGAATCTAAGGTAGAACATAAACCAGAGGCATAGAATGACATCTCACCCATAGAATCTAACGTAGAACATAGACCAGAGTCATAGAATGACTTCTCCCCCATAGAATCTAACGTAGAACATAAACCAGAGGCATAGAATGACTTCTCCCCCATAGAATCTAACGTAGAAAATAGACCAGAGGCATAGAATGACTTCTCCCCCATAAAATCTAACGTAGAACATAGACCAGAGGCATAGAATGACTTCTCCCCATAGAATCTAACGTAGAACACAGACCAGAGGCATAGAATGACTTCTCCCCCATAGAATCTGACATAGAAACATAGACCAGAGGCATAGAATGACTTCTCCCCCATAGAATCTAACGTAGAACACAGACCAGGGGCAGGACATAGAATGACTTCTCTCCCCATAGAATCTAACGTAGAACATAGAATCAGAGAAAATAGCATAGAATGACTTCTCCTCCATAGAATCTAACGTAGAACATAGACCAAGAGACATAGAATGACTTCTCCCCCATAGAATCTAACGTAGAACATAGACCAGAGGCATAGAATGACTTCTCCCTCCCCCATAGAATCTAACGTAGAACATAAACCAGAGGCATAGAATGACATCTCACCCATAGAATCAAACGTAGAACATAGACCAGAGGCATAGAATGACTTCTCCCCCATAGAATCTAACGTAGAACACAGACCAGAGGCATAGAATGACTTCTCCCCAAAGAATCTAACGTAGAAAATAGACCAGAGGCATAGAATGACTTCTCCCCATAGAATCTAACGTAGAACATAGACCAGAGGCATAGAAATGACTTCTCCCCTCATAGACTCTAACGTAGAACACAGACCAGAGGCATAGAATCACTTCTCCCCATAGAATCAAACGTAGAACATAGACCAGAGGCATAGAATGACTTCTCCCCATAGAATCTAACGTAGAACATAGACCAGAGGCATAGAATGACTTCTCCCCATTGAATCTGATGTAGAACACAGACCAGAGGCATAGAATGACTTCTCCCCCATAGAATCTAAGGTAGAAAATAAAACCAGAGGCATAGAATGACATCTCATCCATAGAATCTAACGTAGAACATAGACCAGAGGCATAGAATGACTTCTCCCCCATAGAATCTAACGTAGAACATAAACCAGAGGCATAGAATGACTTCTCCCCAGATAGAATCTAACGTAGAAAATAGACCAGAGGCATAGAATGACTTCTCCCCCATAAAATCTAACGTAGAACATAGACCAGAGGCATAGAATGACTTCTCCCCCATAGAATCTAACGCAGAACACAGACCAGAGGCATAGAATGACTTCTCCCCATAGAATCTATAGAATCTAACGTAGAACATAGACCAGAGGCATAGAATGACTTCTCCCCATAAAATCTAACGTAGAACATAGACCAGAGGCATAGAATGACTTCTCCCCCATAGAATCTAATGTAGAACACAGACCAGAGGCATAGAATGATTCTCCCCCATAGAATCTAAGGTAGAACATAAAACCAGAGGCATAGAATGACTTCTCCCCCATAGAATCTAACGTAGAACATAGACCAGAGGCATAGAATGACATCTCAGCCATAGAATCTAACGTAGAACATAGACCAGAGGCACATAATGCCATCTCAACCATAGAATCTAAAGTAGAACATAGACCAGAGGCACAGAATGACATCTCACCCATAGAATCTAACGTAGAACACAGATCAGAGGCATAGAATGACATCTCACCCATATAATCTAACGTAGAACATAGACCAGAGGCACATAATGACATCTCACCCATATAATCTAAAGTAGAACATAAACCAGAGGCATAGAATGACATATCACCCATATAATTTAACGTAGAACATAGACCAGAGGCATAGAATGACATCTTACCCATAGAATCTAACGTAGAACACAGACCAGAGGCATAGAATGACATCTCACCCATAGAATCTAAAGTAGAACATAGACCAGAGGCATAGAATGACATCTCACCGATAGAATCTAACGTAGAACATAGACCAGAGGCATAGAATGACATCTCACCCATATAATCTAACGTAGAACACAGACCAGAGGCATAGAATGACATCTCACTCATAGAATCTAACGTAGAACACAGACCAGAGGCATAGAATGACATCTTACCCATAGAATCTAACGTAGAACATAGACCAGAGGCATAGAATGACATCTTACCCATATAATCTAACGTAGAACACAGACCAGAGGCATAGAATGACATCTCACCCATAGAATCTAACGTTCCCAATATACAGTGCGTTGATAATACATTTACTTCTTTTGAAATTATTTATGTGTTTGTTTTGTCTTGTTTTGTTTTGTTTTGTTTTGTTTTCTTTCTTTTCTTTCCGTTTCTTTTCTTTCCTTTCTTTCCTTTTTTTCTTTCTTTTTTTTTCTTTTCTTTTCTGTTTTTTTTTTTCTTTTCTTTTCTGTTTTTTTTTCCTTTTCTTTTTTTTTTTTTTCTTTTCTTGTCTGTTTTTTTTCTTTCTTTTTCTTTTCTTTTTTTTTCTTTTCTTTTCTTTTCTTTTCTTTTCTTTTCTATTCTTTTCTTTCCTTTCTTTCCTTTTCGTTTCTTTCTTTTTTTTTCTTTCCTTTTCTTTCTTTCCTTTTTCTATTCTTTTCTTTACTTTTCTTTTGTTATCTTTTCTTTTTCTTTTTCTTTTCTTTTCTTTTCTTTTCCTTTTCTTTTTCTTTTCTTTCGTTTCTTTCCTTTCTTTTTCTTTTCTTTTCTTATTTCCTTTTCTTCTTTTTCTTTTCTTTTCTTTTTTTTTTTTTCTTTTCTTTTCTTTCCTTTTCTTTCCTTTTTTTTTTTGTTTTCTTTTCTTTTGACTCCTTTTCTTTCCTTTTCTTTTTTGTTTTTTTTTGTTTTCTTTTTTTTAAAGTTTTCTTTTCTTTCCTTTTCTTTCCTTTTCTTTTCTTTTCTTTCTTTTCTTTTCTTTCCTTTTCTTTTTTTCTTTTCTTTTCTTTCTTTTTCTTTTCTTTTCTTTTCTTTTCTTTTTTTTTCTTCATGTTTTTGATACGTTTAGTTTCATTTATAGTCATTTTTACACTGAACTCATGTAGTGAATGCAGTTCTGATCTCACTGTCTCTCTC
>JAXRKP010000338.1:95000-100000 GCA_037039925.1 Doris montereyensis | reverse complement strand
GGCTGAGAGGAATGAAATTTCCACTCAAAGACGGGCAAACAAGAACATTTCCAATAATTAATTGTATGGTCACTTCTGTTGGAAACAGTCCTCAAATGAAAACAAACTTAGAATCATTTAGAACTTACAAGCAAACACTTAGATTATGATTACACTTAGGTTCTATCAATAGAGACATGGCTACTCTTAGGGTTCTATCAATATAGACATGGTTACTCTTAGGTTCTATCAATAGAGACATGGTTACTCTTAGGGGTTCTAATCAATAGAGCCATGGTTACTCTTAGGTTCTATCAATAATAGAGCTCTTAGGTTCTATCAATATAGACATGGCTACTCTTAGGTTCTATCAATAGAGACATGGCTACTCTTAGGGTTCTATCAATAGAGCCATGGTTACTCTTAGGTTCTATCAATAGAGCCATGGTTACTCTTAGGGTTTATCAATTCTATCAGGGTTCTATCAATAGAGCCACGGTTACTCTTAGGTTCTATCAATAGAGACATGGCTACTCTAGGTTACTCTTAGGAGGTTCTATCAATAGAGCCATAGTTACTCTTAGGAGCCATAGTTGCTCTTAGGGGTCAATCAATATCAATAGAGCCATCACTTCTTCTTAGGGATTCTATCAATAGAGACATGGTTACTCTTAGGTCTATCAATAGAGCCATGGTTACTCTTAGGGTTCTATCAATAGAGCCTCTTAGTTATTCTATCAATAGAGCCATGGTTACTCTTTAGGCTCTATCATCTTTAGAGCCATGGTTACTCTTAGATTCCATCAATAGAGCCATGGTTACTCTTAGGGGTCCATCAATAGAGCCATGTTACTCTTAGGGTTCTATCAATAGAGCCATGGTTACTTCTTCAGATTCTTAGGATTCATTATAGAGCCATGGTTACTCTTAGGGGTTCTATCAATAGAGCCACTGTTACTCTTAGGGTTCTATCAATGGATTTACTCTTATCTATCAATAGAGCCATGGTTACTCTTAGGATTCTATCAATAGAGCCATGGAAAGCTTCTCTTTAGGGATTCTATCAATAGAGCCATGTGAGTTATTCTTAGGGGTCCATCAATAGAGCCGTTGGTTACTCTTAGGATTCTATCAATAGAGCCATGTTACTCTGATCTATCAATAGAGCCATGGTTACTCTTTAGGGTTCTATCAATAGTTTACTCTTAGGGTTCTATCAATAGAGCCTTTGGGTTCTTATTATGGATTGACTTATTTCATCAGTAAACTGCCAACAGCCAGTGAGTTTTAGGTTTATCAAAATAAATAATTACTCTTAGGGTTCTATCAATAGAGCCAAGGTTACTTAGGGGTCCATCATAGAGCGATATGGATTATTTAATAGAGCTCTGTTACTCTTTGAAGTTTAAACTCTATCACACACAGGGTTCTGAACATATTCAATAGAGCCATGGTTACTCTTAGGGTCTGCAATAGAGTCATGGTTACTCTTAGGGTTGATTATTAGAGCCATGGTTAGAACAATAGAAATTATGACTTATGGTTCTATCAATAGAGCCACGGTTACTCTTAGGGATGTCAATAGAGCCATGGTTACCTCTTAGTTCTATCAATAGTGTTACTCTTAGGGGTCTATCAATAGACCATGCCAAGGCAATAGAGCCTCTGTTGTTTTGGGTCAATCAATAGAGCCATGCGGTTACTCTTTCTTAGGGTCAATCAATAGAGCTATGTTTCTAGTGTGGTCTCTTGCAATCAGAGAGCCATGCTTACTCTCTCTGTCGTTATCTAGTGGTTACCTTAGGGTTCTTTCAATAGAGCCACGGTTACTCTTAGGGGAATCAATAGAGCCATGGTTACTCTTAGGGGTCAATCAATAGAGCCTCAGTTACTCTTAGGTTCTGTCAATAGAGCCACGGTTACTCTTAGGGGTCTATCAATAGAGCCTCAGTTACTCTTAGGGTTCTGTCAATAGAGCCACGGTTACTTTTAGGGGTCTATCAAGCCATGTCGTTAGGACCCTTTGTCCGTCCATGTCGTTATTGGACCTTTTAGTCCATGTCGTTATTGGATCTTTTTAGTCCATGTCGTTATTGAATCTTTTAGTCCATGTCGTTATTTTTAGTCCATGTCGTTATTGAATCTTTTAGTCCATGTCGTTATTGGATCTTTTAGTCCATTTATTGGATCTTTTTTACATGTCCATTGGATCTTTTAGTCCATGTCGTTATTGGATCTTTTACCTAGTCCATGTCGTTATTGGATCTTTTAGTTATGTCGTTATTGGATCTTTTAGTTTATGTCATTATTGGACCTTTGGGTTTTGGATTGGATTATTTCATTGTGTCCGGGGGACTGCACTGTGAACAGCCAAGGTTTCTGGGTTTTGGATTATTTCATTGTGTCAGGGGACTGCTTACCTGTGAACAGCCAAGGTCTCTGGGTTTTGGATTGATTATTTCACTGTGTCCGGGGACTGCCCTGTGAACAGCCAAGGTCTCTGAGTTTGGATTGGATTATTTCACTGTGTCAGGGACTGCCCTGTGAACAGCCAAGGTCTTTGTAAACGCTTTAAATTGGATTATTTCACTGTGTCCGGGGGGACTGCCCAATTTGAACAGGAAAGGTCTCTGGGTTTTCCGATTATTTCACTGTGTCCGGAGAGGAAACATTCTTTGGGTTTTGCAAATGTCCGAACCCTAGCCAGACTTTGCTTTGGAAAACCGAGTTTTTGAAATATGGGACCTGTTCCCCTAACACATTAATATTGCTATTGTGGGAACAGAATATTTGATATGATAAGATAACATGGAATGTGATCAGATAAGATAAGATAAGATAAGATAAGATAAGATAAGATAAGATAAGATAAGATAAGATAAGGTGAGGTCATTACAAGATAAGATATCATAATATAAGATAAGATAAGATAAAATAAGTAATATAAAATAAGATAAGAAAAGACGATATACTACAATGTACGATACGATAAGATACGATGAGATGCGATAAGATAAGATAAGATAAGATAAGATAAGAAAAGAAAAGAAAAGATAAGATAAAATAAGATAAGATGAGATAAGATAAGATGTGATCCTTTATTATGTCCGGTAATTTCGAGTTACACGCTTTTTAAAAAAATACAGCACAAGAGAAACAGTTGATTGTCCCAACATTTTAGAAACATTTCTAAAAGCCCTATTAGATTTTTCTTTCTCACCCTCTCTATCAATGTCTCCCCATTCAAACAGTGAACAAGTTAATAAAATCGTCATGCATGTTTAAAGCTCAAAGACATGAATATGGTATTTCCGTATCCATCACATTCTGTTCTTCTTGATTAGGGCTGCCATTCTAGTTGGGTTTTTTTTTATCAAAAGTTAACATAAATTAGCTATGAGAAAAGAAACACTAAAGTTTTTCGTTGGAAAAAGAGAATATCAAATTAGGACAAAATGCAAATGAAATTTGTGAGGAACGTTGACCTAATTTAGTTACAATTTCTTTTGTGACACATGATTATAATGTATTCACTGTTTTCTTTATCACTTCCCATTCTACCTCCGGTTTTTCTCCAGGCTACCCTGTCCTGACATTTTCTGTTTCCTTTTGAAGGTGAAATTTCGTGCCGCTTTTATATCTTCGTCCCGCTTTATTCCACACCTACCTTTTTGTCTTTTAATTTGGGTTTTAGAATGGCATGCTGATCTAGCTATTTTCTTTGTATTCATTCTGTTTACACATCCAAACCATCTCAGTTGATTTTCATGCCATCTGCCTCGGTTTGATTTCTCATTGTGTTTTCTGATTTTGTCTCTGTTTGTTTCCCCTTCAACTCTTCTTAGATATTTCAATGCAGCTGTCTGTTCTCTACTGTCTAAGGTCCAGATATCACTACGAAATTAATTTATGAACTGTGGAGTAGGGACATAATTCGCAACTGACGTTGCACATTTCTTTCTTTTCTTCCTTTCTGAGATCACCGCTATGGTGAACAGGGTTACTTCAAAGAAACGAATAAACAATCCTCGGTAGTCCAGAGGAAAGCTATCAACCTCTCGGCTAAAAGGTTGTGGGTTCAAGCCCCAGCAAGTTGATAAGTTGTCTCGAGGTTTTTTTCTCTGGTCAGGTAGGTAGATGGACGCCTAGTCCCACCGGAGAAAGGCGATAAAAAGGAGGTCCCATGTGCAGATCACAAATCTCTGTGCACGTTAAATATCCCTTGGAATCAAATCAAATAAAAAATTAAAAGCAGCCTTTTCTGAGCATTCAACGGAGCGATGCTCACTATGTAAAACCAAAGTTTTAGGTTTGGGGTCATAATGAACGGCAACGTTTTAGGGTTGGGGTCATAATGAACGGTAATATTTTAGGGGTAGGTATCATAATGAACGGCAACGTTTTAGGGTTGATAGGGTCATAATGGGCAAGGTTTAGGGTTGAGGTCATAATGAACGGCAAGGTTTTAGGGTTGGGGTCATAATGAACGGCAAAATTTTAGGGTTGAGGTCATAATGAACGGCAAGGTTTTAGGGTTGAGTCAATGAACGTAATAATAATTTTAATCATAATGAACGGCAAGGTTTTAAGGTGGGAGTCATAATGAATGGCAAGGTTTTAGGGTAGGTATCATAATGAACGGCAAGGTTTTAGGGTAGGTATCATAATGAACGGCAAGGTTTTAGGGTTGGGGTCATAATGAACGGCAAGGTTTTAGGGTTGGTCATTGGAATGAATGGCAAGGTTTTAGTGTTGAGGTCATAATGAACGGCAAGGTTTTTTGGGTAGGTATCATAATGAACGGCAAGGTTTTAGGTTGAGGTCATAATGAACGGCAAGGTTTTAGGGTTGAGGTCATAATGAATGGCAAGGTTTTAGTGTTGAGGTCATAATGAATGGCAAGGTTTTATGGGTTGAGGTCATAATGAACGGCAAGGTTTTAGGATTGAGGTCATAATGAATGATTTTAGGGTTGGTTTTAGTGTTGAGGTCATAATGAATGGCAAGGTTTTAGGGTTGGG
>JAXRKP010000338.1:85000-90000 GCA_037039925.1 Doris montereyensis | reverse complement strand
TCGATAGCCAAGGGTAGCACAGTACACAGGACGCTTTCCCTAAACCGTAACGTATGTTAGTATGATGGCCTTAATCACTTCGTGTGTGTGTGTGTGTGTGGGGGGGGGGTGTAGTTTTTACGTGAAAGAAAGAAACTCAAAACAAATATTTCAACCGTTGCCTGGGTTTGAACCCACGACGTTTGGGTTGAGAGGTCGACAAGTCCTTTCCTACCGAGACTTGGCTGGCGAAAGAGGACAGAATATTTGCAGAGATATCATCTAGGGATCAATGTCAATTTGCAAAGAATATATGTAGAGATATCATCTATGGGTCGATGTCAATTTGCAAAGAATATCTGCAGAGATATCATCTAGGAATCAATGTCAATTTGCACAGAATGTCTGCAGATATATCATCTAGGGATCAATGTCAATTTGAGGAAAGAATATCAGCAGAGATATTATCTAGGGATCAATGCCAATTAGAGGAAAGAATATCTGCAGAGATATCATCTAGGGATCAATGTCAATTTGAGGAAAGAATATCTGCAGAGATATCATCTAGGAATCAATGTCAATTTGCACAGAATGTCTGCAGATATATCATCTAGGAATCAATGTCAATTTGCACAGAATGTCTGCAGAGATATCATCTAGGGATCAATGCCAATTTGCAAAGAATATCTGAAGAGATATCATCTAGGGATGTTAACTTGCAAAGAATATCTGCAGAGATATTATCTAGGGATCAATTTCAATTCGTTTCGTGTTAGATAGTCAATCAGGTATGAGACTGACATAGTCTATTATATTATTCAGAGTTCGTCAAATCACATATTAATTTAACACTGTTTGGAAAAAGTATAGCACGAGACCTTAAGTGCTAAATTTAGAATTATTCCTGTGACGCTTTGGGATTTCAGTTCGTCACCTGCTAGGTGGACTCGGTAACCCAGAAGCAAGGTGTCAGCAAGGTGTCAGCAAGGTGTTTAACCTCCACTAACAAAATCATTGACAGCTAAAACATTATCCACATTATATAATAATAATAATAAAAATATTAATAGTAAAACGATCATGTTTTTCATGTTGTTTGCCGTGGTTTGGGTTGTTTTTAATGCTATTAATATCATCACCATCATTATCATCACCATCATCATCATCATCATTTTCATCATCATCATCAACATCATCATCATCTTCAACATCATCATCAGTAACATCATCATCATCAACATATTCCTCCTCCTCCTTCACCTCTTCTTCCTCCGCCTCCTCATCATCACCATCATCATCACCATCACCATCATCATCACTATCACCATCATCATCATACTTCCCATCATCACCATCGATTTTACGTATTTAATTGTATGTATGTAATATGTATGCGTATGTAACGTGTTCATGTATGTGATGTATGTCTATATTATGTAGTATGTATCCGTTGATGTCTCTCTCTCTCTCTCTCTCTCTCTCTCTCTCTCTCTCTCTCTCTCTCTCTCTCTCTCTCTCTCTCTCTCTCTCTCTCTCTCTCTCTCTCTCTCTCTCTCTCTCTCTCTCTCTTCTCTTCTCTGTCGTCAATAACATAATACTTTCAATAAAGAAGAAAAATAATCAAAACATAGTTAATTTATTACATCCTTGTGGATGGCTCACTTCAAACATATAATGTTTGTATCTGTTTCTTTTAGTGTTTTTTAAATCTCACTGCCCTTTACCTCAAAACCGGCCGCGGACCAGCAATTCTGACTAAACAGAGAGAGATGGCTAAATGATAACACTATGTCCCGTCAACAGCGAGGAGCGAGGAGGAGGGCTTAGCGGTCAATTACACTTTGTGAAATCAAAAAGCAGAACCGACATCCGCCGTAAAGATTTAGCTGAAACACTGTACACCTCGGTCTATATTTCAGAGGAGAATTATGATAACAAACATACATTAATTTGAAGGGTCCCTAGTCCTTCAAATATCTCAGCAAACACATTAATAATATTGCCACTGCGTTTTTCAAGGGTGAGTGTCTGTCTGTCTGGGTTTGTCTGTTGGACTGCATTCCTCTCTTTGTCTATATCAGCCAGTCTGTGTTCATATGAATTGAACTCTCTTGCTTTTCTGCAGGTCTCTCTCTCTCTCTCTCTCTCTCTCTCTCTCTCTCTCTCTCTCTCTCTCTCTCTCTCTCTCTCTCTCTCTCTCTCTCTCTCTCTCTCTCTCTCTCTCTCTCTCTCTCTCTCTCTCTCTCTCTCTCTCTCTCTCTCTCTCTCCGTATGTGTGGTCTATCACCGTCTATGTCTGTCTGTCTGTCTGTCCTGTCTGTCTGTCTGTTTCTCTTTCTCTCAAATGAACACAGTCCCACTCACAACACCCCCATCTCTCTCATACATAAATAAATAAATAAATAGTAATGCCTAATGCTCTTTTTCATAACCACTTGTCATAGCTTGAATCCATTTCAGGTGATTAATCAACAAAATGTAGATAACGTTTCTAAAAATTTGATTTCCATTTTGCTTCCAATCGTGGCGTCCGACATTGTATTCCTTGGGAAAGACACTTAACACAAATTTTCCCCATTCTACCCAGGTGCAAATGGGTACAAGCACTAGCTTCGCAGTAAAAAACCTGCATCAGACTAACGTCCTGGCAAGGAGGTGATTATTTTCACCTGCTCCGCTTCACGCAATAGAAACCAGGATAAGCTGCGGCCCTATAGGTCGTATGGGCCTTGCGGGGAACTTAACTTCTTTTTGTTTTACCTAACAGCCGCACTAAGCAAGATGATCTCGGGGTTTAGGTCGGGTTTAAATTTTGCCTCGACTGCTCTGTAAACAGCCGAGGGATATTTAACGTGTAGAAAGTGTTTGTTTAGGCCTGCACAAGGAGCCTCTATTCATCGTCCATCTCCGATGGTAATAGGTGTCAAATCGACTTACGTGAGCTAAGTTTTACCCGAAAATGTCGAGAAAAATGTTCAAACCTGTGTAGTCACAAACCCGTGATGGTTATGTTCAACATGTGAGTCACAAACCCATAATGTTTATGTTCAACCTGTAGAGTCACAAACCCATGATGTTCATGTTCAACCTGTAGAGTCACAAACCCATGATGTTCATGTTCAACCTGTAGAGTCACAAACCCATGATGTTCATGTTCAACACGTAGAGTCACAAACCCATAATGTTTATGTTCAACCTGTGGAGTCACAAACCCATGATGTTTATCTTCAAACCTGTGGAGTTACAAACCCATGATGTTTATGTTCAACTGTTCACAAACCCATGATGTTTTTATGTTCAACACGTAGAGTCACAAACCCATAATGTTCATGTTGAACGTGTGAATTCACAAACTCATGAAGTGTATGTTCAACCTGTGGGGTCACAAACCCACGATGTTTATGTTCAACCTGTGAAATCACAAATCCATGATTTTTTATGTTCCAACTGTGGAGTCACAAACCCATGATGTTTATGTTGAACGTATGAAACCACAAACCCATGATGTTTGTGTTCAACATGTCAATAGTCACAAACCCATGATGTTTATGTTCAACAAGAGTCACAAACCCATGATGTTTATGTTCACCCTGTGGAGTCACAAACCCATAATGTTTATCTTCAAACCTGTGTAGTCACAAACCCATAATGTTTATGTTCAACACGTAGAGTCACAAACCCATGATGTTCATGTTCAACCTGTGGAATCAAAACCTATGATTTTTATGTTCCAGTCACAAACCCATGACGTTTATGTTCAACCTGTGGAGTCACAAACCCATGATGTTTATGTTCAACCTGTGGAGTCACAAACCCATACTGTTTATGTTCAACCTGTGTAAACCCATACTGTTTATGTTCAACCTGTGGAGTCAAAACCCACTGTTTATGTTCCAGCTGTGGAGTCACAAACCCATGATGTTTGTGTTCAGCATGTGTAGTCAAAACCCATGATTTTTATGTTCAACATGTGTAGTCACAAACCCATGATGTTTATGTTCCAGCTGTGGAATCACAAACCCATGATGTTTGTGTTCAACATGTTCACAAAGCCCATAATGTTTATGTTCAACCTGTGAGTCACAAACCCATAATGTTTATGTTCAACCTGTGGGGTCAAACCCATGACGTTTATGTTCAACCTGTGGACTCCCAAACCCATGATGTTTGTGTTCAACCTGTGGTGTCACAAACCCATGACGTTTGTGTTCAACCTGTGGAGTCACAAACCCATGATGTTTGTGTTCAACCTGTGGGGAGTCACAAACCCATGACGTTTATGTTCAACCTGTGGAGTCACAAACCCATGACGTTTGTGTTCAGCCTGTGAGTCACAAACCCATGATGTGTGTGTTCAACCTGTGGAGTCACAAACCCATGACGTTTATGTTCACAAGTCACCCATAATGTTTATGTTCAACCTGTGGGGTCACAAACCCATGACGTTTATGTTCCAGCTGTGGAGTCACAAACCCATAATGTTTATGTTCAACCTGTGGGGTCACAAACCTATGACGTTAATGTTCCAGCTGTGGAGTCACAAACCCATGATGTTTATTTTCAACCTGTGAAACCACAAACCCATGATGTTTGTGTTCAACATGTGTAGTCAAACCCATGATGTTTGTGTTCAACATGTGTAGTCACAAACCCATGATGTTCGTGTTCAACATGTGTAGTCACAAACCCATGATGGTTGTGTTCAACATGTGTAGTCACAAACCCATGATGGTTGTGTTCAACATGTACCTGAAACCCCATGATGGTTGTGTTCAACATGTGGAGTCACAAACCCATGATGGTTGTGTTCAAGATTTCACAAGCCCATGATGGTTGTGTTCAAGATGTGGAGTCACAAACCCATGATGGTTGTGTTCAGCATGTGGAGTCACAAACCCATGATGGTTGTGTTCAACATGTGGAGTCACAAACCCATGATGGTTGCTTTGTCTGGACCACAGTATAGTTAAAGGAAGGATTGGTTCGAAATATTAAGATGAAGTCTATATCGATGCTGAGAG
>JAXRKP010000338.1:62500-77500 GCA_037039925.1 Doris montereyensis | reverse complement strand
CGTCTGACTTCCACCTAGGAGGTTTGCGTTCGATTCCCAGTCAGCTCCAGTGGATACAGCGTCTGACTTCCACCTAGGAGCCTGTGTTCAATTCCCAGTCAGCTCAGTGGATACAATGTCTGACTTCCACCCAGGAGGCCTGTGTTCGATTCCCAGTCGGCTCAGTGGATACAATGTCTGACTTCCACCCAGGAGGCCTGTGTTCGATTCCCAGTCGGCTCAGTGGATACAACGTCTGACTTCCACCCAGGAGGCTCGCGTTTGATTCCCAGTCGGGGCAAATGATTTGTCTGACCCTTCTGTCGACTCAGCAGTGAAATGGGTAGTTTGATCTGTGAGACTCGGCGAAAGCAATGGCAAATAGTTCTACGTTATGCTTTTTTATTTGTGATTTGACTTGATTTACCCACATCCACGTGTAAGGTGATCTCGAGGGTTTTTGGTAGGATTATGAATTTTGACCAGACTGCCCTGTAAACAACCTATGGATTTTTAACGTGTATAAAAGTGTTGTCATCTACATACAGTACCTCCTTTTTATTGTCTGTCTCCGATGGGACTAGGTGTCGATCCACATACCTGGACCAGTGAGGAGGGGGGGTAATTGACTAGATTTTGCTCGACAAAACTCGAGAAAATTTTTCAACTGTTGACAAGGCTCGAAACAACTACCTTTTGGTTGAGAGACCAACACCTTAACTCTGGACTACCGAATCTCACTCAAGTTGGATTATAGCAATTTAATTGATTTCAATGGCATGTTGCTGATTGGTCGCGTTCAAGAAATTATAGAAACTCAATTAACTTTAATGGCATATTGCTGATTGGTCGAGTTCAAGACATTATAGAAAATTAACTTAATTTGATTGGTCTTTAATGGCATATTGCTGATTGGTCGAGTTCAAGACAATAAGTGATGTTTCCTGTGCTCGTGGTTGAAAAGCCAGGTGTGAAAATTTAAATTGCATGGAATGAGATTTGATTTTAATAAACATCTAGAGAATAGTGTATTAAAAAGTCATCAAATATAATGCAACACAAATTATCATTCTTTATCGAACTTTCTGAAAAGTCGATACTTGCAACTAAGTTTGTTAGAAGATCAGACACATTCATTGCACCAAGAATTTAGCTTATCAGAAAGAAGCAATTGTTATTTTAACAAAAGAATTTTCTTTTTATTAAATTGACTTATTCCCTACGCAATAAGACTTGTGCAAACTGAGCACAGACTATGACAATGTTCCTCATATGTCCACCTACATTCATATGCATGTACTTTTCTGTTACATTAGATAGAATAGCTGAATGTGAATTTTATTTGTAACCTGCCAGTAAAATTGTCTACGATCGAGTGAATATTTCCATTTGCTATTCACCTCACATACTCACCTATTGTTGTGTTTTAATGTTTGTATAGAAATTTGTTTGTAGCTTTGTAAACTTGTATCTTGTGACCAAGTCAATGTTCTCATGTGAGTCAATAAAATGATCTAACCTCAACTTGTCTTCAAAACGTTATATAAGACGGACAGTCAGGTGACACTATGTGATTGCCATCGTGTAGGTCTCTTACTTGGCCCCTGATACGAATTGTGTCAGTGACCACTACGACACCCATACTTATCATCTTATTTCATTATTACGTTTAATATTTTCAGGTCAGCCAGTGATGACGTATAAGCAGGAAATGACAATATCATATTTTTATTATTCGACATAGGCCAGATGTCCATGTTTATAGGCACAGAGAATGACTCAGATATTTATGTGGGTTGAAACTGGTGGCGATATGGAAATAGCTTGACATACGGTATTTTCCATGTTTCGATGTATCTAGATCTATCTGTCCGGGGACCACCTCGCTGGGTCTAACATTACGTACTGACGCCGACATCTGCTTCGAGTTTGACGATACCCTGGTCCAGCTAGGTCTAAAAATAGGTGAAAGACCCTGGTTCATTTCAATTTCAAACACATCTGAATTTGAGAAAAGGTCGCTTTCTAAATGGTTTGTTTTTATTTTGATACGTTTCGGGGAGAAAGATCCAGGAATAAATACGATAAAACCCTGCTAAGGAGGCCGTATAACATTTTTCTGGTCCAGGTAGGTGTAAAGGTCCTATCTTCAAACATCTCTCCGTTGTATAGGTGTGTCCTATTTCCCTCTTATTGAAAGTATCGACACCCCTGGATCTCTGTATCGACATCCTAATAGCTCTCTCTCTCTCTCTCTCTCTCTCTCTCTCTCTCTCCCTCTCTCTCTCTCTCTCTCTCTCTATTCTCTCTCGGAGGCTCCTCTCTACCTCCCTCTCTGCCAGTCCGGTCTGTCTGTCTGTCTGTCATCAATCTGCCTGTCTACCAGTCTACATGTCCGTCTATCCGTCTCTATCACACACACATACACACACACATCACACAGACACACACCCCTCCGACAAACTAACTATTTTGTTATTCATCTATCGCGTTCATGAGTTTCTCTCTTTGCCTTAAGGCAGAGATTGGACATGGTGTAAATATTATAATAAATTCTTCTACAGTCTGAAATCTGTATCCAGTTTGACTTTGGTTTCAAGATATTTGAATATTAAACCAAAAGGATGTATTTTGCTACTTCCCTGACTAAGAAGATGTCGATCCCTTATCGAGTACTGAAAAGGAGCTAGTGGCACTTTAGTGGGCGTGGTGCCTTATGAGAAATATCCCCACCGAGACGGTCAAAGTTCAAGATGTGTGCACGTTTTCATCCCGTGTTCAAATTCTTCAAACTCTTTACGACATCATATTGGTATTATTTGAACACGTTTGGAAGTGTGGTAATAATAGTATGAATGTTGAAGAATCATACAATACGCATCGCTAACATAACGTGAACGATAAGACGGCGCTGAATTACATACATTGTTGTTCTAGCTGTTGAAATGTATTGACTTTTTTTGGTTTTTATAACCATCATCCGAACTTCAGATTATGTCATTGTCCTGTCTCACACAAAGGTAAAATCGTTTCTAAAATCAGCATACGTTTGTCACACAATCCACTCTTGCATTTTTCTCTGACAACACCATTTCGTCAAGTACTTCGAATTTCTTTTCTTGCATTTCGTCTCTGACTTCAGATTTCTTTTCTTGCATTTCGTCTCTGACTTCAGATTTCCTTTCTTGCATTTCGTCTCTGACTTCAGATTTCCTTTCCTGCATTTCGTCTCTGACCAGATTTCCTTTCTAATTGAGAAACTTGGAACGTGTTTCCTGTTTTTTGTCTTGTGGAAATGAAATTGTGTGTAATGTGTGTTTGTGTGTGTATGTGTGTGTGTATGTTGTTAGATCAATAATATAATTGTCAATTGACGAGATGCAAATAACGATATTATATCACTGGATACCGCAAGCAAAAAATTTCCCAAAGAAATCAGTTTAAGCTGTAAAAATAGAATAAGCCCCAAACTCAAATTTGAGTATTGGGAAATCAATAAATGCGAGTCCTGATTTCTCTTTGCATACGGCATAACGTGTAGGTTTGCCATTGCTTTCTTGACTTTCTTTGCACACGGCATAATGTGTAGGTTTGACATTTTTCCACTTGGCATTATTGCTTTCCTTGAGGTTTGCTCTTCTTTTATACACGGCATAATGTGTAGGTTTGACATTGCTTTCCTGATTTCCTTTGCATACGTTGCTTTCCCTGATAATGTAATGTAGGTTTGACATTGCTTTCTGATTTCCCTTGCACACGGCATAATGTTTAGGTTTGCATTGCGTTGTTTGCATACGGCATAATGACTTCTCTTTATACACGGCATAATGTGTAGGTTTGACATTGTTTTCCTGATTTCTGTTTATATACGGCATAATGTGTAGGTTTACCGTTGCTTTCCTGATGTCCCTTTATACACGGCATAATGTGTAGGTTTGACATTGCTTTCCTGATTTCCCTTCCACACGGCATAATGTGTAGGTTTGACATTGCTTTCCTGATTTCTGTTTGCAAACGGCATAATGTGTAGGTTTGCCGTTGCTTTTCCTGATTTCCCTTGCACACGGCATAATGTGTAGGTTTGACATTGCTTTCCCTGACTTCTCTTTATACACGGCATAATGTGTAGGTTTGACATTGTTTCCTGATTTCTCTTTATACACGGCATAATGTGTAGGTTTGCCGTTGTTTTCCTGATTTCCCTTTATACACGGCATAATGTGTAGGTTTGACATTGCTATCCTGATTTCTGTTTGCAAACGGCATAATGTGTAGGTTTGCCATTGATTTTCTGATTTCTCTTGCACACGGCATAATGGGTAGGTTTACCATTGATGTCCACATAGATAACTCTTTATTCCTTTGCATAATGTCCAGGTTTGTGCTTTCCTGATTTCTCTTTATACGGCATAATGTGTAGGTTTGCCGTTGTTTTCCTGACTTCTCTTTATACAACGGCATAATTCATAGGTTTGACATTGCTATCTTATTTCTGTTTGCTTGATGTCATAATGTGTAGGTTTGCCATTGATTTTCTGATTTCTCTTGATGTCCCAATGGGTAAAGTTTACTTCCATTGATGTCCACATAGATAACTTCTCCTTTGTTGATGTCCACAAAGAAAACTTCTTTACTTCCTTTGTTGATGATTCCTTTGTTGATGTCTACAAAAGAAAACTTCCACTTCCTTTCTTGATGTCCAGAAAGAAAACTTCTTTACTTCCTTTCTTGATGTCCACATAGATAACATTTACTTCCTTTTCTTGATGTCCAGAAGAAAACTTCATTATTTCTTTTTCTTGATGTCCACAAAGAAAAGTTCTTCTTCCTTTCTTGATGTCCACAAAGAAAACTTCTTTACCTCCTTTGTTGATGTCTACAAAGAAACTTCCTTATTTCCTTTGATGTCTACAAAGAAAACTTCCTTACTTCCTTTGTTGATGTCTACAAAAAACTTCTTTACTTCCTTTGTTGATGTCTACAAAAACTTCTTTCCTTTGTTGATGTCTACAAAGAAAATTTCCTTATTTCCTTTGTTGATGTCCTTCACAAAGAAAACTTCCTACTTCCTTTGTTGATGTCCACAAAGAAAAACTTCCTTACTTCCTTTGTTCCTTTGTTGATGTCCACAAAGAAAAACTCCTTACTTCCTTTGTTGATGTCCACAAAGAAAAACTTCCTTACTTCCTTTGTTGGTATCCACAAAGAAAAACTTCCTTACTTTTATTTCAGGAAGAAGGTTTGCAGCAGGTTCTACTATCATTTTCAATAGATAATGTTATCGCTGTTTTTTTCAAAAAGAGGACAGACTGAAGATAAAACGACGTAAGGCAACGTGCAGAGATATGCAATTGAATAAGATTGGCAATCAAGTATATTTTGTTTTTGTACCGTCCTGCGTCGTGATCAAAGGGGACTGGCAGTCAAGTAAAATGCATGGATTAGCAATCTGAAAACGGAGCCGATGATATTTCCTGAACGTTACTATTAAAGAATCGTTATAAAAAGCTAAAATTATATTTCCGTTTTACTAATTCTGCAGTGGATGCAAAACAACTTATCGATCTATCACTGGCATAGTTTCTAAAAAAACAAATTTGTCAAAATAAACACAGTTACTTCCCTTTGTAAACGTTGCCTTGTGCTTGAAGTGTGTGCTGTGTGTTTGAACTGTGCGTTGTGTGTTTGAACTGTGCGTTGTGTTTTGAACTGTGCGCTGTGTGTTTGAACTGTGCGTTGTGTGTTTGAACTGTGCGTTGTGTGTTTGAACTGTGCGCTGTGTGTTTCAACTGTGAGCTGTGTGTTGAACTGGCCGCTGTGTGTTTGAACTGTGCGATGTGTGTGTGTGAACTGTGATGATGTGTGTTTGAAATGTTGTTGGGATATTCAAGAAGTCAGTTGGCTTAATGACCCAGAGGTCACCTTTCATCTTGCTGTTTCCTCTTAATTCACCCAGAGGTCACCTTTCACCTGGCTGTTTTCTCTTAATTCACCCAGAGGTCACCTTTCATCTGGCTGTTTTCTCTTAATTCACCCAGAGGTCACCTTTCGTCTTGCTGTTTCCTCTTAATTTACCCTGAGGTCACCTTTCATTCTAAGTGTGTTAGTGGTTACAAATATAGATACAACAATAAAGGTTTTGAACCAGTGTGTTAGTGGTTACAAATATACAACACGAAGGTTTTGAACCAGTGTGTTAGTGGTTACAAATATAGATACAACACTAAGGTTTGAACAGTGTGTTAGTGGTTACAAATATAGATACAACACTAAGGTTTTTTGAACCGGTGTGTTAAGTGGTTACAAATATACAACATTAAGGTTTTGAACCAGTGTGTTAGTGGTTACAAATATACAACACTAAGGTTTTGAACCAGTGTGTTAGTGGTTACAAATATACAACATTAAGGTTTTGAACCAGTGTGTTAGTGGTTACAAATATACAACACTAAGGTTTTGAACCAGTGTGTTAGTGGTTACAAATATAGATACAACACTAAGGTTTTGAACCAGTGTGTTGAGTGGTTACAAATATACATGCAACACGAATAGTGTGTCTGATCTGAGGACGAGGGGTTTTCTGGTACAGCTGATCTGAGGACGAGGGGGATTGAATCTGGTACAGCTGATCTGAGGACGAGGGGGTTTAGTCTGGGTACAGCTGATCTGAGAACACTAAGGATTTAGTCTGGTACAGCTGATCTGAGTGTGAGGGGGTTTAGCCTGGTACAGCTGAGCTGAGGACGATAGGTGGTTTTAGTCTGGTACAGCTAAGCTGAGGACGAGGAGGGGTTAAGTTTGGTACAGCTGATCTGAGGACGAGGGGGTTTAGTCCTAGCACAGCTGAGCTGAGGACGAGGGGGTTTGAGGAGTCTGGTACAGGTGATCTGGGGACGAGGGGGTTTAGTCTAGCACAGCTGAGCTGAGGACGAGGGGGGTTTAGTCTGGTACAGCTAAGCTGAGGACAAGGGGGTTTAGTCTGGTACAGCTAAGCTGATTTTAGTCTGGTACATCTAAGCTGAGGACGAGGGGGTTTAATCTGGAGGACGAGGGGTTTAGTCTGGTACAGCTTATCTGAGGACAGGTGTTTAGTCTTGTACAGCTGATCTGAGGACGAGGGGTTTAGTCTGGTACAGCTGATCTGAGGACGAGGGGGCTTAGTCTTGTACAGCTGATCTGAGGACGAAGGGGGTTTAGTCTGGTACAGCTGATCTGAGGACGAGGGGGTTTAGTCTAGGGTTGGGCTGAGGACAAGGAGGGGGGTTAGTCTGGTACAGCTGATCTGAGGACAAGGGGGTTTAGTCTGGTACAGCTGAGCAGAGGACAAGGGGGGGCTTAGTCTGGTACAGCTAAGCTGAGGACAGGACTGAGCTGAGGACTTAGTCTGGTACTCCTAAGCTGAGGGCGAGGGGGTTTAATCTGGTACAGCTAAGCTGAGGACGAGGGGGGTTAGTCTGGTACAGCTTATCTGAGGACGAGGGGTTTCGTAGAGTTGACCTGGCGATAATGGGATTATGTACTGAGATGGTGACAATGGCAGAAAGTCTGTTGAGCTTGCTGATATGGGGTTGGTACACTGGTGATGCAACAGGCCGACTTTCTTCGGATACATAAGAATGGTGATTCGTCTGCATTTTGGGTAGAGAATTTGAGAAACGAGAAGTCGTACTCTCGACAATCACCTGGCTTGCTGTTTTTCAAATGCTAGCGATTGGGGCGAAGGGGGCATCGGTAACAAGGAGATGGAACATTGTTAAATTCAGACAGGAGGTCAGACAAAGACCTTCTCTCTCCCACCATGGACGTTGAAGTAGATGGTACATGCTGAGACAAGAGACAGTGTACCGGTATTGATGTTGCAACTGGTAACAGTTCGGTGAACTCTGTTTTCGCTCGAGTCAGTGAAGGGATTTGACACACTTGGAGCTCTCTGACAGAGACTCACTTTCACCTGGATCGTCATCGCCAAAAATGAAGGCGTCTACGTGCACTCTTCACAGGTGTAGGAACATGGGGATCAATGGACCAGAGATAACCTCAGCACCAAAAATATACTAAAAAGACATGTCACTTATTTGTCTACTTCATAACAGTTACCACTACAGTCACTCGTGACCATTTTCCCGATAGGCCTACAAAACGGGTAAAATAAGAGCAACGAAAACTTTGACAATGGAATTAATCATGTGCCTCAATTTCAAAATGACAGTAGTCTGCCCTCGTTGTAATTTTCGGGAACCTTTCCCCTTTCGCATGCGTGATATAACAACGACCCCCTCCTCCGCCTACCCCATCCCATCCCTTTGCCGTTCACCCCACCCTCTTCTCTTCTTCTTCTTCTTCTTCTTCTTCTTCTTCTTCTTCTTCTTCTTCTTCTTCTTCTTCTTCTTCTTCTTCTTCTTCTTCTTCTTCTTCTTCTTCTTCTTCTTCTTCTTCTTCTTCTTCTTCTTCTTTTCTTCTTCTTCTTCTTCTTCTTCTTCTTCTTCTTCTTCACGCTTTACAAACTTTTCCTATTCTGTAAATGCTTTTGTTTACACTGTAGAATCTGCCGTAGAAAAAATACGTTTTATTAGAACGCAGCGAATAAATGTGTTGGAACCAAAACGCATTTCTCTAATGGTGATCTGATAAAACGCATTTCTCTAATGGTGACCTGATCATTTCTCTAATGGTGATCGGATAAAACGCATTTCTCTAATGGTGATCGGATAAAACGCATTTCTCTAATTTCTGATAAAAACTTTCTAATGGTGATCTGATAAAACGCATTTAATTGGGTTTTCTGATAAAACGCATTTAATTGGGTTTTAGACGCAAGAAAATAAATGCGTTTCATCAGATCATTCCGGGATTAATGTGTTGAAAACAAAACGCATTTCTACAAGGGTGATGTGATAAAACGCATTTTTTAATTTGTTTGTTTGTCTTTAGCTCAAATTCGATAAAATTTCGTTTAGACGTGGTAAATGGGATACATTTTTCTGTGGGAAGGTCAAACAAAAAAAATATTTCTATGTGTTTGGTTAATTAGCAGAAAACACTAAATCGTGATTATCTCGAAACTTTGATTTGAAGAAAAATGCGTTTTATCAGATCACGGCAGAATAATGCAAGCCACTACAACAACAAAAAGGCCACATCAATGCCGCCATTGCACAGAACGTTTACGACAGGAAATAGAGAAGTAAAACCCATTTATTGTTTAAAGATATGTTGGCTGCTTAGCAAAATGTAGAAAAAGAAGAAAAACTAGAGAAAAAGAGAAGAATAAGAATATAGAGAGATCAAACCACGCTCTGTTCAAACGCTCATACAAGTGTCCCCAGTTTTAGAAGTAACACCAATTTATTGCAGATTAATCACGCGGGGTTAGCAAAATACAGAAGAAAGCAGAAGAAGAAGAAGAAACAAAACTAGAGAAAAAGAAAAGGGAGACTAAGAAAATAAGAAAAAAAGTGGAGTGAAAGGAGTGCAAACCACGATCTGCTCAAGCGCTCATAGAAATGTCCCTAGTTTTTCCAATAACAACAATTTATTATTTAAAGATGTTAACGCTTCTTAGCAAAATATAGAAAGGGAAGAAAAACAAAAAACTAAAGAAAAAGAAAAGAAGAATAAGAAGAAAGAGATGCAATAAGGGGAGTGGCTGAGAGCTCACTACTCAAACAACGAATCTGTTCCAAGCGGTCATAGAGGTGTTTCCACTTTTTACCCTTTCTTTGTCGCTACGTTGATTTCGTCCTTCCCGCGCCACTGTAAGATCGAGTCTATGACATCAAACCAAGGAGTCAAAATAACCTTTAACTGTCACAAGGCGTTGCAAGAATTACGGTCATATCTTTTTATTTATTATTGGCGTTATGCCTCACGGGGCTAGCCTGCTGCTACCACCAGCTTGTTCTACAGTTACATTAATTATCATTCTATTGACGATAACATTTCCCAGGTAATCTTATAGGCGATGTCGCATAGATTGTGCGTGTATTGCATTGATAAGAGATTTATTTTTCATAATAATAATGATACTAATAATACATGTACTACTACTACTACTACTACTACTACTACTGCTACTACTACTGCTACTGCTACTGCTACTACTACTACTACTACTACTACTACTACTACTATTACTACTACTACTACTACTACTACTACTACTACTACTACTATTACTAGTGCTACTACTACAACTACTATTACTACTACTATTACTACGACTACTACTACTACTACTACTACTACTACTACTACTACTACTACTACTACTACTACTACTACTACTACTACTACTACGTATTATAATATTAATATATAGTAATTAATTATATTAATGATAATAATAATAATAATAATAATAATAATAATAAAATAATAATAATAATAATAACAATAATAATAGTAACTATAATAATAATAATAAAAATATAATATAATAATAATATAATAATAATAATAATAATAATAATAATAATAATAATAATAATAATAATAATATATAATAATAATAATAATATATACTACTATACTACTACTACTACTACTACTACTACTACTACTACTACTACTACTACTACTACTACTACTACTACTACTACTACTACTACTACTACTACTACTACTAATAATAATAATAATAATATAAGGCGTATGCTGAGGCTACTGCTAGATCTAGGTCGTCATACTTTCTTTTCGCTCTTAAGTCTTTCATCGTGCTGTTCCATTATTAATTCACCCTAAGATCACTGCATAAGGTGGACAGGGTAAGGGGCCATCAAACAATCGACACACTGACTTTGAAGGTGTGAGAGTAACGAGATTGTGTAGAAAGTTTTACCCGAGATGTAAATGTAATATCCATGTTAGGATTCCATAGAACACCAAGACAACGTAATAGAAGGCAATACATGCTGTAAACCATGTGCGTTCGTATGTAAATTATGCACCTTTGTATGTAACATGTGCACTTTTGTACATAAGTTATGCGTTAATGTATGTAAATTATGCGTTTTTGTACGTAAACAAAATGTGCTTTGGTTAATATTATGTGCTTTTGGGCGTAAAGTATGCGCGTTTGTATATAAAGGATGTGCTTTTTAAAGAAAAGTATGCGCTTGAGTACGTAAACTATGCGCTTTTTACGTAAATTACGTGCTTTCGTATGTCTGTTATGCGCTTTTTGTATGTCAATTGTATGCTCTTGTTCGTTACTTGTTGTATTTGTTGTTGTTTTGTTATTTTGTGCATTATTGTTGGCTTGATTTTGTTTTAATATTTTCTTGCAATGCTTGTTTTAGCATGCTATCTAGTTTTCTGGAGTTTTTAGTCGGCTTTGTTTATCATGGGTTTCTTTATATATTGGGTTTTTTCCTTTTTGGTTAAATTTTATCTGTTGGGGAAAAGGAAGCAGGTGTTTGTTCTGTTTGCTTTCATAATGTGTCATTTTCTATTTCTTAAAATCACTTTGTTTTCTATGCATGACGTTGTATAATTCTGTCAAATTGAATAAAACTTAAAGCTGATTACGTTGTAACATTCCGTCAAATTCAATAAAACTTAAAGCTGCCATTGTAACATTCCGTCAAATTCAATAAAACTTAAAGCCAATGTTGTAAAAATCTGTCAAATTCTGTCAAATTCAATAAGACTTAAAGCTGACCTTGTAAAATTCTGTCAAATTTAATAAGACATAAAGCCGACATTGTCAAATTCTATCAAAATCTGTCAAATTCTGTCAAGTTCAATAAGACTTAAAGCTGACTTTGTAAAATTCTGTCAAATTCAATAAGACCTTAAGCCGACGTTGTCAAATTCTGTCACATTCTGTCAAATTCAATAAGACATAAAACTGAAGTTGTAAAATTCTGTCAAATTCGATGGTTGAATAATATAAATGTCATGCCCTGTTCCAGATAAGTGGATCGACATCTAGTCCCACCAGATACGCTTGATAAACAGGAAATCCCATGTGCAGATCACAAAACTGTGCGCATTACCAAGTACTATTTGTATACATGTAGGAAATCCCATGTGCAGATCACAAAACTGTGCGCATTACCAAGTACTATTTGTATACATGTAGGAAATCCCATGGGTAAATCACAACACTTTATGCTATTAGCATTTCTATAGATCATATTATTATAAGTTGTGTATATATTTAATATTAGCATTTCTAAGATCATATTATATATTATAAGTTGTGTATATATTTAGTTTTAATATCAGCATTTCTAATAGATCATATTATTATAATTTGTGTAAACATTTCACGTTAGCATTTCTAATAGATCATATTATTATAAGTTGTGTATATTTATTTAGTTTTACAGCATTTCTTTCATAGATCATATTATTATAAGTTGTGTATATATTTAGTTTTAGCATTATTATAATTTGTGTAAACATTTCAAGCATTTCTATAGATCTTATTATTATAAGTTGTGTATATATTTAGTTTTAGCATTTCTAATAGATCATATATTATTACAAGTTGTCTAGATATTTAGTTTAAGCATTTCTAATAGATTATATTATTATAAGGTATGTAGAGCTTGTTAATGTAAAAGTACATCGATACTGAATGTCATCATAAAGAACAGTGAAGATAACATGCGACGACGACACACGTGAACTTGGCGAGATGAGAAACATTTTTATGGAATTGGAGTATTATGTTGACGTAGAGAAGATACTGATGTTTTTGTCCCATCTTACAACCCTGATTGTCCAGGGATTACACCTCGATTGAAAATAACCCCAGAGCTACAAGAGAAAAATAACATCCCTTTTTAAGTGTCAAGTTCTGGATCCCAGGACTTGTTGATGTTAAGTTGCCTTCTCCCTTTTGTATAGTAATGTCCATAGGATTATGTATCTTCAAGATATCGTATCGTTTATTGTCCATGCATCCCTTCCAAACATCCACATAACTGTTAGACAACTCTCACAATACACGCATCTCTCTTTGTTTTTGCTCTAAAGTAAGCTGTTCTCAATTTGATAACAAAAATCAACACAATAATAAAGATAGAAAAGAAACAACATTAACAACAAGAACAAGAGCAACAAGCAAAAAGATACGAGAAAGACGAATATGACATGTACCAAGAGAAAAGAAAGACCAATATGACATGTACCAAGAGAAAATAAAGACCAATATGACATGTACCAAGAGAAAATGAAGGCGAATATGACATGTACCAAGAGAAAAAAAGACGAATTTGACATGTACCAAGAGAAAAATAAAGGCGAATTTGACATTACCAAGAGAAAAAAAAGACGAATAAGACATGTACCAAGAGAAAATAAGGACGAATTTGACATGTACCAAGAGAAAAAAAAGAAGGATGTAACAATAAGATACCAAGAGATACATTAAAGACGAATATGACATGTACAAAGAGAAAATAAAGACGAATATGACATGTACCAAGAGAAAATAAAGACGAATATGACATGTACTAAGAGAAAAGACAGACGAATTTGGCATGTACCAAGAGAAAATGAAGACGAATATGACATGTACCAAGAGAAAATAAGATGAATATGACATGTACCAAAAGAAAAAGACAGACGAATATGACATGTAAGAAAGACGATAGAAAAGACATATGACATGTACCAAGAGAAAAGAAAGACGAATATGACATGTACCAAGAAAGAAATATGACATGTACCAAGAAACATGTACTAAGATGTACCAAGAAAGACGAATATGACATGTACCAAGAGAAAAGAAGACGAATATGACATGTACCAAGAAAGACGAATAAGACATGTACCAAGAAAGACGAATAAGACAGACGAATATAAGACATGTACCAAGAAAGACGAATATGACATGTACCAAGAAAGACAATATGACATGTAAAGAAAGACGAATATGACATGTACCAAGAAAGACGAATAAGACATGTACCAAGAAAGACGAATATGACATGTACCAAGAGGAAAGAAAGACGAATATGACATGTACCAAGAAAGACGAATATGACATGTACCAAGAAAGACGAATATGACATGTACCAAGAAAGACGAATATGACATGTACCAAGAGGAAAAAAAGACGAATATGACATGTACCAAGAAAGACAAATATGACATGTACCAAGAAAGACGAATATGACATGTACCAAGAAAAAGACAGAATATGACATGTACCAAGAAAGACGAATATGACATGTACCAAGAAAGACGAATATGACATGTACCAAGAAAGACAAATATGACATGTACCAAGAAAGACGAATATGGCATGTACCAAAAGAAAAAGACAGACTAATATGACATGTACCAAAAGAAAAGAAAGACGAATATGACATGTACCAAGAAAGACAAATATGGCATGTACCAAGAAAGACGAATATGGCATGTACCAAAAGAAAGACAGACTAATATGACATGTACCAAGAAAGACGAATATGACATGTACCAAGAAAGACAAATATGACATGTACCAAAAGAAAAAGACAGACGAATATGACATGTACCAAGAAAGACGAATATGACATGTACCAAGAAAGACGAATATGACATGTACCAAAAAGAAGAAAGACGAATAAAGAAAGACGAATATGACATGTACCAAGAAAGACGAATATGACATGTACCAAGAAAGACGAATATGACATGTACCAAAAGAAAGACATGACTAAAAGATGAATATGACATGTACCAAAAGAAAAGAAAGACGAATATGACATGTACCAAGAAAGACAAATATGGCATGTACCAAAAGAAAGACAGACTAATATGACATGTACCAAGAAAAGACGACGAATATGACATGTACCAAGAAAGACGAATATGGCATGTACCAAAAGAAAGACGAATATGACATGTACCAAGAAAGACGAATATGACATGTACCAAGAAAGACGAATATGACATGTTGCAAGAAAGACGAATATGACATGTACCAAGAAAGACGAATATGACATGTACCAAGAAAGACGAATATGACATGTACCAAAAGAAAATATGACATGTACTAATATGACATGTACCAAAAAGAAAAAG
>JAXRKP010000338.1:45000-57500 GCA_037039925.1 Doris montereyensis | reverse complement strand
GTACTGAAAAGAACATTTTACATTATTTGAAGACCTTATAAAGCAGCTTGTTTGTGAGATGGGGTGGATATAGGATGGCTTACGGGGATGGTGGGGTGGGGTGGATTGTGCTCTGGTCCTTTAGGTTGGGGTTTATTTCTTTGTTGTTTTTTTAATTTGGCAATGCGTTTAATAACCAATTAAATAATTCTGAATGTATTTTCTCTCTTTCCCTATTATTAGAGATATGTCAAATTTTGCAATATTCTGTATCCATGATTATCTGCTTAAACAATAAAATAATTTTTATAATGCCACAATAAATAAATATACATTACAGCTTTCAGAAAATTTACACAATTTTATCTTAGAATGTTGCACAGTTAATTTTATGATTTCTTTTTTTTCTTTTCTCCATATTAAAAAGAATTTTTTCTTCCCACTTTATTTCAAAATTTGATTTTTCATGTTTACAAATTTGGTCATTTTTGTTATCTTCATAGAATGCATTTCTTTTCAACTGTGTGTGCTCACCAAATTTACAAAGTTGTGTCTGTTATTGTTGTGAATGCAAATGCCCTTTTCTTTTCTTCCTAATGATTACTTCCACCTTTCTTTCCCACGAAGTTCAATTATTTACTAGTATCACTTATCGGTAGGATGAATGCCCAAATATGCAACCTTAGAACAATAAGGTCATATTCCCCCAAGTGTCATTTTGTGTTTTCAACTTCGAAAGTTTAACCACTTGTACCCATTTTATGCAGATCTATGATTGTAAGTTGTCTTGTTGTCTGTATCACCGCGTATAGGAAATAATAAATAAACGTCAGTTACAAATTTATGTAAAATCTGTACTAGGGGTTAAACTTTCAAAATCGAATAATCTAAAATGTCACTCACTGGATTGAGAGCCTTTCTTTTCCTTCGAGGTCGTGCAATTATGCATATGGCAAATATATAAATATTATAGAAAATTGCAGCTCAAACGTTCTTCTAAGAGTGAGTCAAACATATTTGTCTTAAAGCTTCTATGCAAACTCTAATTTTAAGACGTGAGATTTATTGGAAACAACTTTCGGTCGTAGCTTGGGTTGAGACAAATTTGTTTCACTTTCTATTATCTTGGGACATGTCATAATTGTCTTTAGTTTCTTTTTCGGTACAAATCATATTTTGCATGTCATTCTTTTTTTCTCTTGGTTCATATTTGCACATGTCTTAGTCGTCTTTCTCTTTCTCTTGGTACATGTCATATTCGTCATTCTTTTCGTATTGGCACATGTCTTTCATGTCTTATTCTTATTACATGTCATATTCGTCTTTCTTTTCTCTTGGTACATGTCATATTCGTCTTTATTTTCTCTTGGTACATGTCTTATTCGTCTTTCTTTATATTGGTACATGTCATATATTCGTCTTTCTTTTATATTGGTACATGTCATATTCGTCTTTCTCTTTTTATATTGGTACATGTCATATTCGTCTTTCTTTTATATTGGTACATGTCATATTCGTCTTTATTTTATATTGGTACATGTCATATTCGTCTTTCTTTTATATTGGTACATGTCATATTCGTCTTTTTTATTTTATATTTGGTACACGTCATATTCGTCTTTCTTTTATATTGGTACATGTCATATTCGTCTTTATTTTATATTGGTACACGTAATATTCGTCTTTTGTTTGGTACTCTTAGTAATGTCATATTTGTCTTTAGCGTCCATGTCATATTTGTCTTTCTTTTTTCTTGGTGCAATGTCACACTCCTCTTTCTTTTTTCTTGGTACATGTCATATTGGATTTTTTTTCCATGGCACGTCATATTTGTCTTTCTTTCCCGTAGTACATGTCTCTTTTTCTTGGTGCATGTCAAATTTGTCTTTTTTTTTCTTGATACATGTCATATTCGTCTTTTTTCTCTTGGTACATTTCAAGTTCGTTTTTCTTTTTCTCTTGGTGTATGTCATATTCGTCTTTCTTTCTTTATTGCATAGACATTCCTCGTAGACATTTATCGTAGACATCCATCAGTGACATTTATTTATCGTAGACATTCATGGTAGACATTCATCGTAGACATTCATCATGGGTATATTTACCGTAGCCATTCATCGTAGATATTCATGGCAGACATTGATCGTAGACATCGATCGTAGACATCGATCGTAGACATTGATCGTAGACATTTATCGTAGACATCCATCGTACACATTCATGGTAGACATTTATCTTAGACATTTATAGTACATTTTTATCTTATACATTTATCATGGACATTGATCGTAGACACTCATCGTTAATGTTCATTGTATACAGTCATCGTAAATATTAATTGTAGACAATATCGTAGACATTAATTGTAGACATTCATCGTAGACATTTATCGTATACATTCATCGTTGATATTCATGGTAGATATTCATCGATGATATTCATCGTTGATGTTCATTGTTGATGTTCATTGTTGATGTTCATTGTTGATGTTCATTGTTGATGTTCATCGTTGATGTTCATTGTTGATGTTCATTGTTGATATTCATCGTTGATATTCATTGTTGATGTTCATTGTTGATATTCATTGTTGATATTCATCGTTGATATTCATTGTTGATGTTCATTGTTGATATTCATTGTTGATATTCATTGTTGATATTCATCGTTGATGTTCATTGTTGATGTTCATTGTTGATATTCATCGTTGATATTCATTGTTGATGTTCATTGTTGATATTCATTGTTGATATTCATCGTTGATATTCATCGTTGATGTTCATTGTTGATGTTCATTGTTGATATTCATCGTTGATATTCATTGTTGATGTTCATTGTTGATATTCATTGTTGATATTCATCGTTGATATTCATCGTTGATGTTCATTGTTGATGTTCATTGTTGATATTCATTGTTGATATTCATTGTTGATATTCATTGTTTATATTCATTGTTGATATTCATTGTTGATATTCATTGTTGATATTCATTGTTTATATTCATTGTTTATATTCATTGTTGATATTCATTGTTGATATTCATTGTTTATATTCATTGTTGATATTCATGGTTGATATTCATTATTTATATTCATTGTTGGTATTCATTGTTGATGTTCATTGTTGATATTCATCGTTGATATTCATTATTGATATTTATCGTAGACATTCATCATAGATATTCATCGTTAATATATATCGTAGGCATTCACCATAGACATTCATCTTTGATATTTATCGTAGGCATTCATCAGAGACATTCATCGTTGATATTTATCGTAGGCATTCATGGAAGGAATTCATCGTAGATATTCATCGTTGATATTTATCCTAGGCATTCATCATTGACATTCATCCTTGATATTTATCGTAGGCATTCATCATTGACATTCATCCTTGATATTTATCGTAGGCATTCATCTTAGACATTCATCGTTGATATTCATCCTTGATATTTATCGTAGGCCTTCATCATTGACATTCATCCTTGATATTTATCGTAGGCATTCATCTTAGACATTCATAATTGACATTCATCCTTGATATTTATCGTAGACATTCATCTTAGACATTCATCGTTGATATATATTGTAGGCATTCATCATGGACATTCATCGCTTATATTTATCGTAGGCATTCATCTTAGACATTCATCGTTGATATTTATCGTAGGCATTCATCATTGACATTCATCGTTGATATTTATCGTTGATATTTATCGTAGGCATTCATCATGGACATTCATCGCTTATATTTATCGTAGGCATTCATCTTAGACATTCATCGTTGATATATATCGTAGGCATTCATCATTGACATTTATTCATCGTTATATTTATCGTAGGCATTCATCTTAAACATTCATCGTTGATATTTATCGTAGGCATTCATCTTAGATTTTCATCGCTTATATTTATCGTAGGCATTCATCTAGACATTCTTCGTTGACATTTATCGTAGGCATTCATCATAGACATTCGTTGATTATTTATCGTAGGCATTCATCTTAGATATTCATCGTTGATATTTATCGTAGGCATTCATCTTAGACATTCATCGTTGATATTTATCGTAGACATTCATCTTAGACATTCATCGTTGATATTTATCGTAGGCATTCATCTTATACATTCATCGTTGATATTCATAGGCATTCATTCATAGTATATATTCATAGTATGATATTTATAGCATACATTCATATTTACAGTAGACATTCATATTATATATTTATAGTATATATTCATCTTATACATTCATAGTATATATTTATCGTATACATTCATAGTATACATTCATTGGACTTATATTTATCGTATATATTCATCTTAGACATTCATCGTTGATATTTATCATGGCATTCATCATTCATAGATACATTCATCGTTATATTTATAGTATTCATCTTAGACATTCATCGTAGATATTCATAGTAGACATACATTCATAGTACATATTCATCGTTGATATTTATCGTAGGCATTCATCTTAGACATTCATCATTGATATTTATCGTAGGCATTCATAGTAGACATTCATCGCTTATATTCATAGTAGACATTCATAGCATACATTCATCGTATATATTCATTCATAGGCATTCATCATGGACATTCATTGCATAGTATATTTATCGTAGGCATTCATCTTAGACATTCATCGTTGATATTTATCGTAGGCATTCATCTTAGACATTCATAGTATATATTTATCGTAGGTATCGTAGACAATCATAGAAGTATCGTAGGCATTCATCATAAACATTCATTGTTGATGTTTATCGTAGACATTCATCTTAGACATTTCATGGTTGACATAGACATCATCGTATACATTCATAGTAGACGTTATCGTAGGCATTATTGTAAACATTCATTGTAGATATTCATTGTAGATATTCATAGTAGACATTGTCGTAGACAATCATCGTTCAAACATTTGTTCATAGTAGACATTCATCATAGTAGACATTCATCGTAGACATTCATTATAGACATTCATCGTAGACATTATAGACAATCATTGTTGTAGACATTCATCGTAGATATTCATTTTAGACATTCATAGTATACATTCATTGTATACATTCATCGTAGACATTCATAGTATATATTCATAGTCATTGATAGCAGATTTCATTCACTATACATTCATTATAGACATTCATAGTATATATTCATAGTATATTCATTGTAGACGTTCATCGTAGACATTCATTAGACATTCATAGTAATATTCATCGTAGACATTCATTATAGACACTGCATAGTATACATTCATAGTATATATTCATAGCAGACATTCATAGTGTATTCATAACATACATTCATAGTTAGACATTCATAGTAGACATTCATAGTATATATTCATCGTAAACATTCATTGGAGACATTCATCGTATATATTCATTGTAGACATTCATCGTCGACATTCCTAGCAGACATTCATCGTAGACATTATCGTAGACATAGACATTCATTGTAAACACTCATTAGACATTATCTTAGACAATCATTGTAGACATTCATCGTAGACATTCATCGTAGACATTCATAGGCATTATAGACATTCATTGTAGATATTCATTGTATATATTCATTTTAGACATTCATCGTAGACATTCATTATAGACATTCATTGTAGACATTCATTGTAGACGTATTTAGACATTGATTGTAGAAATTCATCGTAGACATTCATTATAGACAATCATTGTAGAGATTCATCGTAGACATTCATTATAGACAATCATTGTAGAGATTCATCATAGACATTCATTATAGACAATCATTGTAGACATTCATTGTAGACGTTCATAGATATTGATTGCAAAATTCATTGTAGACCTTTTATCATAGATATTCGTCGTAGACATTCATTGTAGACATTTTAGTGTAAACATTCATCTTAGACATTCATTGTAGACATTCATCGTAGATATTCATCGTAAACATTCATTGTAGACATTCATCGTTGATATTCATTGTAGGTATGTAATGTGGACATCCATCGCATACATTCATTGTAGACACTCATTAAGGCATTCATTTAGACATTCATTCTAGACATTTCGTAGACATTCATGTCTGACGAAGGGTTATACTCGACAAGTTGCGACATTCATCGTAGACATTCATTGGTGGACATGTTCGTAAATATTTATTGTAGACATTCATCGTATACATTCATTGTAGACATTTTATCTTAGATAAACACGAACTGAAGACATTCATTGTAGACATTTTGATGATAGATATCGTTAATTGACATTCATTGTAGACATTTTATCAAACCTGTTGATCGATAGCCTATTCATTGTAGACATTTTATCATAGAATTGAACACGAATTGTAGACATTCATTGTAGACATTTTAATTGATACGAACGTAGACATTCATTGTAGACCTGTTGATAGATATTCGTCGTAGACATTCATTGTAGAAATCCATCTTTTGATATTCATCATAGGTATGCAATGTGGACATCCAACTGAGACATTCATTGACAACTAATTAAGGCATATCGTTTAATTGAACAGAAAGACATTGTTGATATTGTTGTCGTTAATTGAACACGAACTCGAAAAGTTGAAACTTCTTTGATCTCTCTTCATTGGTGGAGTTGTTCTTTATTGTCTTTGTTGACCTTTGACTTCACGCCACTGTGCCCTTTATACTTGCAACTTGTTGATGATAGCCTATCGTTAATTAAACACGAACTGAAACAAATTGAAACCTGTTGATGATAGCCTATCGTTAATTGAACACGAACTGAGACAAATTGAAACCTGTTGATGATAGCCTATCGTTAATTGAACACGAACTGAAACAAATTGAAACCTGTTGATGATAGCCTATCGTTAATTGAACACGAACTGAGACAAATTGAAACCTGTTGATGATAGCCTTTCGTTAATTGAACACGAACTGAAACAAATTGAAACCTGTTGATGATAGCCTTTCGTTAATTGAACACGAACTGAAACAAATTGAAACTTGTTGATGATAGCCTTTCGTTAATTGAACACGAACTGAAACAAATTGAAACCTGTTGATGATAGCCTTTCGTTAATTGAACACGAACTGAAACAAATTGAAACCTTGTTGATGATAGCCTTTCGTTAATTGAACACGAACTGAAACAAATTGAAACCTGTTGATGATAGCCTAATTGAACACGAACTGAGACAAATTGAAACATGTCAATGATAGCCTGTCGGTAATTAAACACTAACTGAGACAGATTGAAACTTGTTGATGATAGCCTATCGTTAATTAAACACTAACTGAGAGAAATTGAAACTTGTTGATGATAGCCTATCGTTAATTAAACACGAACTGAGAGAAATTGAAACTTGTTGATGATAGCCTATCGTTAATTAAACACGAACTGAGACAAATTGAAACTTCCTTTTCTAGTCTTTTTCTAATTTTCCACAGCGCTATGATTAATGTCAGAACTTTGCGGTTACAGTTAATAAATAGTAATTTCTCTTCAAGGCCCTTAAAACTCATAGAGCCGGAGCTGGTCCCGGTTTCTATAGCGTGAATTTGAACAGGGGACAATAACACCACCTAGCCAGGACGCTACTCTGACGTAGACTTTTACTCCGAAGCTAGTGCTTGTACCCATTTGCACCTGGGTAGAGTGGGCAATATGCGTGGTAAGTGTCTTTCCCAAGGAAAACAAACGTCAGACCTGGCTTTGCTAGGGATTCAAACTCGGGACCTCATGATCCCCAATCCGGCAGCCTAACCGTATGGCAACTAACGGCACAAATTTAATAAATTTCCCTAGTGCTTTTGACTATGGCCACTTCAACCCTGAATATATTATGTACTTACTTGTTCTAATAGGTCGTAGAATTCATAAGGTTCTAGTTTACAAGTGTATCGCGATTACACGATCTACTTCTTTGTATTTCACTACAGCGGGGTGTCAAGGGGGGGAGAATTCAGTAGTCCAAGGGTAAGGTGTCGGTATCTTAACCAACAGGTAGTGTGTTCGAGCCCCGCCAACAGTTGAATATATTTTCTTAAGTTGCTTCAAGTAAAATCTACCCCCCGGTCTAGGTAGGTGGATCGATCCTTAGTTCCATCGGGTATAGACGATAAAAAAGAAGGTTCCGTGTGTGCAGATCACAACACTCTGTGTACGTTCAAGATTCCCTTGGCTGTGTACAGGGCAGTCCGGGTAAAATAAAAATCCTACCAGAAAAATCCCAGGGGGAATCAGTTTAGTCATGTGTAGAGTAGAAGGATACAATCAAATGAAATCAAAAGCAATCGGCGGTGTCACGACGACACTGTATCAAGACCCTGGATGGCCTAGATTTTTCTCACGACGCTCTACTCCCAGGGAAAGTATTTCGTTCTTCTTCCATAATACATGCCCTAAGTCAGGGGTGAATGAATAAGTATTCAGGTAAACACAGAGAAGAATGTTTGTATCAGAGTTTTAGAATAAAGCCACTCCGTATAGATATCGGATGGCGTAGGTTTCCCCAGATAGTAATTTTTTTATTCTAAATGAATACACCTGATTGGATATTAGGCAGTCGATACGCGCATGCTGTGTTGTGGGGATATAGACTACAGATCCAGGTTTATCTTTATCTTTATCTTTATCATTGATGAAATCTCAGGTGGTATTTTGACCGCAAGTTCATGATAAGCAACGACCTTTTTTCTTTCTAGACATGCGTGACATCGCCGACAAACGCCGACAATAACCGCTGTCAACTTTTAGCGACGGCCGTTGTGTAAAGAGCTATTTTCGTACGTTTTTCATTTCATTTACTTGACTTTCATTGAAACGGCCGCCTTCGTTCGTACACATTCAATGACGACCTGTCGTGAGAAGGAATAATAAAATCGAGTGTAAGTGTCAATGAGTGAACATTGAGGAAAAGAAAGTTCATCCTGTATGCGTACTTCGTCATAGACTCGTTAGCGCCATAAAACGCAACATTTTCAAATACTAAGCTAGAAAAAAAAATCCGTGACTGCGTAATCATTGATTTCAAAATTTTACTATTATTATTTTCATTTTATTAACACTCATTTTTTTTCTTGTGTTTGAAAAGCCTTTTAATGATTAATTGGCAATAATATATCAGATCTATTTCTTCAACTTTCTTGTCCAATTTTACGCACTATTCGCCAGATCTACCAAGATCTAGAGTTTATATCTAGGTTCTAGGATGTAAACCTACATTACGATAACTTAATCCCAAAAGGCCTGTTAAAAGTACGCCATGAGAAAAAAGGGGGAGGGGGACTAGGGGATTACGAGGATAGCATTCAGGATTGTGATAGAGCTAAAGACAACTACTTGTCTTCACCTTTTTTATGGTGACTTTTTCGAAAACCTGATTACTCAGAGAAGCTATTCTCTAGGTCTATAATATACAGTTTTCAAAATGTCTTTTTCTTCTTTTTTCTTCTAGAATTTAATCATCTAGATCTATATCACATTCTTTCACTTTTTGATTAAGAATTAAATCAAATAGCTATCAAAAAGGATGTTCTGTATGAAATGTTATTGAATTAAGTCGGCAGCTATAACACTTATACCATGCTGCCTCTCATTATGATCTACATGTACTTTGCTATGTCTCTGGTGTCGATGTATCAGCGGCCTTGTCGTGTATTATAATAACATTATCATAATTCTCATTCGTGTCAACTGTTGCACATTCTATTCTTGTCTTTAAATAACTTTCTTGATTATTCAAGATGTTCATCATCTATTGAAAGAAGAGAGACGCTGAGCAGTGTGCAAACTGTCTGAAAGTTCCTTTAAAACATTGCAATTCAATTTAAACTCAAATCAGATCCCAACAGACTCAAAGGGCAAACAAACTGACTGAATATCAATGACACAAATTTACCTTTCTTTGAAATGTTGCTATCAACAAGCAGATAACCTAGAATACACTGTTTGACAACTCGTGTATCTCTTGTGGAGAAGTTGTAAACACTAGTTTTAACTTCACGCTTGTATGATCTCCTTTTGTTGACAAGAACAAGAGGAGCTTATTTGATCTTCAAGATCCTCACGATAACTTTGAACTCGTTTTTCTGCCCACACATTCTCTGACAGGGACACAATCTAGGGTGATTTCCGTCACCGCATGATATTGAACACACATTTTCTGACAGGGACACAATCTTTTCGGCAGGGTGATTTCCGTCACCGCATGATATTGAACGCGAGTTGACATGGGGGTGGGTGTCCTTACAATGTGACTACTTTAAAGCTGTAATTTTCCTGATACAAATTTTAAGTTGTTAGTGGATTATTGTTGTTGTTGTTGTTTGCCGGCAATGGTTGTGTTTGATTAATTATCTTTGCCTTAGAAAGTTGTTTATTTTAGTATCAGTTACGATTTCAAATGGGCAATTGGGCCATATTTTGATACAAAACAGATGGAAGGCTAGGCACACACCCCCCTTTTAGCTTAGTAGACACGAGTACGATTACGCACACTGACAACAATACCATTCATAATGAGTATTAGGTATGAACGATACTATTCCAACTTTTTAATCATAAAACCTGTGGGAAATGGCGGCTTATGTGAAATAAAATTCCATGCAAAGACGAGGAAACAGTGAAATGAAGGGTTGAATAATTCCAAAAACAGTGAAATGAAGGGTTGAATAATTCAAACATAACAGTGAAATGAAGGGTTGAATAATTCAAAGTGGGTTGAATAATTCAAACATAAATGAAGTGAAATGAAGGGTTGAATAATTCAAACAAACAGTGAAATGAAATGGTTGAATAATTCAAACAAACAGTGAAATGAAGGGTTGAATAATTCAAACTAACAGTGAGATTCACTGATTAACCATTTGAATATTCAAACTCAACAGAAATGGGGGTGGCATATTCCATTTAATATGGGTCCTGAGCTCACTCTAAGTAAAATTCCATGCATAAAGGGATTTGAGCTCCATTTCAAACATAACAGTTAAGGATGGGATTTAGATTTTACTCCTGATATCCAAACAGTGAGACCAACTCTAAGTATGGGATTCACTTATTAACCATTTGAATATGGGTCAACAGAGGGGGGGGCAATATTTGAGCTCAACTCTAAGTATGGGATTTACTTACTATCCATTTCATTATGGATCGAGGGGGCCAGATTTTACTCTGATATCCTGAGACCAACTCTAAGTATGGGATTCACTAATTAACCATTTGAATATGGCTCGACAGGTGAGGGGGGCATATTCTACTCCTGATACCCCTGAGCTTAACTCTATATGGGATTTACTTACTAACCATTTCACTGTTGGTTCAAGAGGATGGTCAAATTCCGCTTCTGACATCCCTGAGACCAACTCTAAATATGGAATTTACTTACTAACCATTTCACTACTAGATCGACAGGAGGGTCAGATTTTACTCCTGATATCTCTGAGCTCAACTCTAAGTATGGGATTTACTTATTAACTATTTCACTATGGGTCGACAGGAGGGCCAGATTTCACTTCTGATATCCCAGAGCTCAACTCTCAGTAGGGAATTTTACTTACTAACCATTTCAATACTGGGTCAACGGGGGGGGGGATTTTTAATCTTGATATCCCTGAGCTCAATTCTAAGTATGGGGTATGCACTTACTAACCATTTCACTGCTTGGTCGACAGGAGTGAAAAAACTCTACTCCTGATTGCCTTGAGCTCAACTCTGAGTATAGTATTTACTTGCTAACTGACCATTTCCTTGCTTTTCATGGTCGTCATGCCGAGTCTCCCGAAATAATTAGCATGGACTAGGAGTCAAACTCATGTCTCCTCTGAGAGATGATCAGACGATCAAACGAATGAACTACCAGCACCTGTATATAATATTAAGAGTTAAGTGAAATATAAATGATGTTTATTTCATCTTCATCATTGCGTTTTTACCCTATACCAGGGTACATGGCACAAAAACAGACTTCGCTTATTCCTATCTTGGCCTACTCTTGATAAGTCACTCCACAAAAGGCACCTTCTCCTCAAGTCCTCTTCCACTAGCCTTCTCAGTTTAATCGTGGCCTTCCCTTAACCCTATGTCCCTATAGATTCCACTGAAGGGCAAGTCTTGTAGTACTTCTCTGAGGTTTTTTAGGGTGTGTCCTATCCATCTCCATCTCCGCTGTCCTATTTCTACTGCTATTGGTTTCTGCGCTGTTTTTCCCAAGAGTATTTCATTTGGATTTTATCTGACCACTGAATCCGCAGTATTTTCCTAAAGCAAAATGTTGACAAAAGCTCTGAAGTTTGCTACTCCAGGTCATAGAAGGGCTCCAGGTCTTTCACCCATATAACAAAACCGATTTGACATTGGAGTTAACAAGTTTAATATTTGTTTAACTGTCTGCCTCTCTATCTCTGTTTCTGTTTCTGTCTTTGTTTCTGTTTCTGTCTCTGTCTCTGTCTGTCTGTCTGTCCGTCTGACTGACTGTCTGTCTATATGTCTGTCTGTTTGTCTGTCTGCCTGTCTGCCTGTCTGTCTGTCTGTC
>JAXRKP010000338.1:32500-40000 GCA_037039925.1 Doris montereyensis | reverse complement strand
CAAACTGGAAAGGTAAGCAGACCATGTTTTGGATTCTTCTGTTAGGCAAATGGGGATTTTTAAGTAAACCAAATTGTGGATGCTTCAGTTAGGGCGAATGGGGCTTTTAATAGAAAAACAAAGATGTTTTCGCGCAAAATCAAATTGTGGATTCTTCTGGTTAAGTAAAATCAAATTGTGAATGGTTAGTTTTAAGTAAACAAAATTTTTCTTAGCATGCTTTTAAGTAAAATCAAATGAATTTTCTGTTAGGGCAAATGGGGTTTGAAAGTAAAATCAAAATTGGGATGCTTCTGTTAGGCAAATGGCGGTTTGAAAGTAAAATCAAATTCTCTTCAAGGCCCATAGAGTCCATTAGGCCAGAGCCTATCCCGTTTCTGTGACGTGACACGAAACAGGTGATAACAATTACCTCCTTGACAAGACATGACGCTAGTCTGACGCAGGTTTTTACTCCCACGCTAGTGCTTGTACCCATTTTGCACCTGGGTCGAGTGCTGCGGACATTCGTGTTACACGTCCCTCACATGAAGACAACGTCGGGGCTAGCCTAACCACTTGGGCACCGCCGCCACCTAACTGGGAGTTTTGCCTATCGACGATTACAATAACCATACAAGAGAGGAAACACGGTAGCGATGGACATTGATTTGTTTATTTAAGTGTTTAAGAAACGACACACTCTTAGCATGTGAGGCATGATAAATCTTGGTCCAGAGCAAGGTGTCGGCCACTAACCAAGAGGAAGTGGGTTGGAGCACCGCCAAGGCCAAGCAAAATCTACCCCTCCCCGGTCCAGGTAGGTGGATCGACACATAGCCCCATCGGAGATGGACGATAAAAAGGAGGTCCCTTGTGCATATCACAACACTATGTGCACGTTAAAGATCTCTTGGCTGTTTACAGGACAGTCCGGGAAAGATTACAATCTTATCGAAAACCCCGAGATCATATTCGTTGTGGATGTGGGTAAATCAAATCAAATCAAAATTTTCAATGTTATTTTGTCTTCAATATATTTTCACATTGTGTAAACGATTTACGAATTGACATTTTAAATCAACCGAATTGCCATCATGTCTTAGTGATGTTTAGTGTGAGTTTACAGTTATTATGTTGTAGAACATATCTTCTTCTTCTCCTTTTTCTTATAAGCGTATCGCGTTAGACTTGTATGCAAATCTTAGTACATATTTCCACCACAACGTCCATTCCTTGTGGGGTGTTGTGGCTTGCGCGCCTCAGCAACCCGGAGAGCTATGCCAACGGGAGCTTAAGCTCAGGCAGGGCCACCCAAGCTAGACAGGTCGAAAGGTAGAAGTCAGACTAATATGGACACATTGGGTAGACAAGACTCGTAAGCTCAGGGCGGTAACCTGTCTAGGAGTGAATCTCCAAATTCAATCCCGGCACTCCAGGACGGGGGTTGGCGGAGGGCTAACAACCTCTCCTATAAAACAAGTACGTTACAGAAACGCCAAGAGGAAGAACACAACCCCAAGTCTCGGGAAAGGTATATAGTCTACTAAAAACACAATGCCAAGTCTTGGGAAAGGTAGGTAGTCTACTAAAAACACAACGCCAAGTCTTGGAAAAGGTAGATAGTCTACTAAAAACACAATGCCAAGTCTTGGAAAAGGTAGATAGTCTACTAAAAACACAATGCCAAGTCTTGGAAAAGGTAGATAGTCTACTAAAAACACAATGTCAAGTCTTGGGAAAGGTAGATAGTCTACTAAAAACACAATGCCAAATCTTGGGAAAGGTAGATAGTCTACTAAAAACACAACGCCAAGTCTTGGAAAAGGTAGATAGTCTACTAAAAACACAATGCAAGTCTTGCTACAAAACACAATCTTGGTCTTGGAAAAGGTAGATAGTCTACTAAAAACACAATGTCAAATCTTGGGAAAGTCTTGCCAAAAAGGTAGATAGTCTACTAAAAACACAATGCCAAGTCTTGGAAAAGGTAGATAGTCTACTAAAAACACAATGCCAAGTCTTGGGAAAGGTAGATAGTCTATTAAAAACACAATGTCAAATCTTGGGAAAGGTAGGGATAGTCTAAAAAAGACACAATAGCAGTCAACTAGTCTTGGAAAAGTAAAAGCCGAAAGGAAGCTGACGTGCTATTAAAAACAGGACAAAGAAAGGACGTGCATCTTACACAGGACAAAGGAAGTTGACGTGCTACTAAAAACACAATGCCAAGTCTTGGAAAAGGAAGTTGACGTCTATTGCTACTCTACACAGGACAAAGGAAGCTGACTGGCTGATTGTCTACTGCTGAAAAACACAATGCCAAATCTTGGGAAGTTGACGGTAGATAGTCTACTAAAAACACAATGTCAAATCTTGGGAAAGGTAGATAGTCTACTAAAAACACAATGCCAAGTCTTGGAAAAGGTAGATAGTCTATTAAAAACACAATGTCAAATCTTGGGAAAGGTAGATAGTCTACTAAAAAGACAATGCTAAGCGTAGGCAGTCCACTAGTACTAAGTTGTGTGAAGCGTTCTAGTAAAAGCCGAAAGGAAGCTGACGTGCTGATTGCTTTACTCTTACACAGGACAAGGAAGCTGACGTGCTGATTGCTTTACTCTTACACAGGACAAAGGAAGTTGACGTGCTGATTGCTTTACTCTTACACAGGACAAAGGAAGCTGACGTGCTGATTGCTTTACTCTTACACAGGACAAAGGAAGTTGATGTGCTGATTGCTTTACTCTTACACAGGACAAAGGAAGTTGACGTGCTGATTGCTTTACTCTCACACAGGACAAAGGAAGTTGACGTGCTGATTGCTTTACTCTCACACAGGACAAAGGAAACTGGCGTGCTGATTGCTTTACTCTTACACAGGACAAAGGAAGTTGACGTGCTGATTGCTTTACAGGACAAAGGAAGTTGACGTGCTGATTGCTTTACAGGACAAAGGAAGTTGACGTGCTGATTGCTTTACTCTTACACAGGACAAAGGAAGTTGACGTGCTGATTGCTTTACTCTCACACAGGACAAAGGAAGTTGACGTGCTGATTGCTTTACTCTCACACAGGACAAAGAAAGTTGACGTGTTGATTGCTTTACTCTCACACAGGACAAAGGAAGTTGACGTGCTGATTGCTTTACTCACAGGACAAAGGAAGTTGACATTGCTTACTCTCACACAGGACAAAGGAAGTTGACGTGCTGATTGCTTTACTCTTACACAGGACAAAGGAAGTTAGCGTGCTGATTGCTTTAGTCTTACACAGGAAAAACACAGAGTTGGACACAGGGAACGATGTTCAAAGCGGGGACGACGGCTCAGTTAGCCACGTAAATGCGGTCACACACCGTGGTAAGTTTGGGTCTTTGTCAAACAAGACTGACTGAGGCACGGCAACTTCACCTCACCACAGGATAATTTCTCATTTACTCAGGACACCAACAGGAAGGTGCCTTACACCCTGGGGGTCGGTATAATGATTTCACCAGCAGCAGCTAAATCGATGTTGGAATGGAATGGCCTATCCTCTAGAATAATTACTGCAAGATTCTTCAGAAAATCCCAGAATTTTTTTGTGATGATTCAATGTTATGCACCAACGAGTAAAGCAGAGGACGAACAGAAAGAAGAATTTCATAAGCAGTTGTAAGATGTGATAAATCACAAACAAAGAATGATGTCTTGATCCTGATGGGCGATCTGAATGCTAAAATCGAAACCGACAACACTGGTAGAGAGCCTTGCTTTGGCAAAGGTCTGGGATTTGGGAATGAAAATGTAAAATTGTTTTGTGACCTTTGCATGTTCAAAGGATTTGTGGTTAGGGGAAGCATCTGCCCACATAAAAGAGTACAGAAGGTTACCTGGGTGTGTCCAGATCATCAGACCGAGAATCAAATTGATCAAACCTTCATTGGCAGTAGGTTTAGAAGACCCATGCTAGATGGTCGAAACAAAAAAGAGGCGTTGGCTCTGATCGCCATTAAGTAGTAAGGACCTTTCGATTGAAGTTAAAGAACTACAAAATGAAATTTGATAAAACTGGCTTTGAATACAACACTGAAGTATTACAGGACCCACAGACTAAGAAAGTGTTCCAAGTACAACTGACAAACCATTACGCACCATTAGCAAATCTTATCGAAGAGGACTTTTCAGAAGAACAGGCATGGGAACATACAAAAACACCCAGGGAAACCACTTGCAGCGAAATACTGGACAAGAACACAAGACAACACAAGGACTGGATAACATTAGAAACAATGCAAAAAAATAAAAATCAGAAAGGACCTAGTCGAAGGTAAACAACAGCAAGACGAGAGCATCAAAAACTAAGACACAGGAAGAATATAATATGTCTCATAAAAAAGTAAGAAAAAGCGTGAAGCAGGACAAGAAAAACACCAAGAAAAAACTTGCAAAGCAAGCAGAAGCAGCAGCGCCAGAATTGGGAAGGCAAATTAGAACCCTGAGACCATTTTCGAATTCACAGACCGCATCCCTAAAAACAGAAATTCATATTTTCAACACAAACCTAAAATCAATCCTTTTGTATGCCCGTGAAACATGGCGCACCACTAAAACATCCACAAGAAGACTCAACATATTTATTAATAGATGCCTGAGACAAATTATACGCATCAAATTGTTTGATAAAACTACAAACGAAGAACTTTGGGAAAAGACATATCAAGAACCGATAGAAGTACAGATTAAGAGAAGGAAATGGGGATGGCTTGGACACACCTTTAGAAAATCATCTGAAAACATAACGCTCCAGGGCTTCAAATGGAATCCACAAGGGAAGAGAGGTCGAGGGAGACCAAAGACAACATGAAAGAGATCAACCCTACAAGAAGCTCGGCAGCTGGGCCATTCCTGGATCGAGACAGAGATAGTAGCGCAGGACAGAGCGAAGTGGAACCTTTTCGGCGACTTAGGCTCCACCCGGGGTACAAGGGTGTAAATCAAGTACATATTTGTGTACATATTTGTGTACATATTTGTGTACTTATTTGTGTACTTATTTGTGTACTTATTCTTTCATCCCCTTTGTAAACAGATCAAGTTAAAAAGTAAGAATGTCAATGTTATTAGTTGTCCTTTCTTTCCTTTTCTTAACGGATTAAGTCGAAAAGTAAGAATGTGAATGTTATCAGTTGTCCTTTCTTTAATTTTCGTAACCAAAACTGAGTGGATGACAGAAACACGTATAAAAGTAAGAATGGATGATAGTAGTTTTTCTTCCTTTCCTTTTCTTAACGAATCACGTATAAAAAGTAAGAATGTGGATGATAGTAGTTTTTCTTCCTTTTTCTTTTCTTAACAAATCACGTATAAAAATAAGAATGCGGATGATAATAATTGTTCTTTCTTTCCTTTTCTTAACAAATCACGTATAAAAAAATAAGAATGCGGATGATAATAATTGTTCTTTCCTTTTCTTTCACTTATAAAAAAATAAGAATGTCGATGATAATAATTGTTCTTTCTTTCTTTTTCTAACAAATTACGTATAAAAAAATAAGAATGCGGATGATAATAATTGTTCTTCCTTTCCTTTTGTAATCAAAGGTTGGTATAGGTCTTACCCGTTTTGATTTAATAAGCACAAACATTGACATGCCCTATGTTTGGGCCAAAAAAATTGTAACACGAGAATTTAAAGAAAGAAAAAAAAGAGAGAGAGAAGAAAGAAAGAGGAGGAAAAACAAGAAATGAGGCGCCTGACAAAAAAAAAAAAAAGTATGTCAAAATATCATTATCATGAAAAAAAGAAACATTCAGGCGGAAATGTGCTCAAGACGACGACCACGGAAAGGCCATAAAGATTCACTTCACCTATGAGTGACGGGTGCAGAATAAAAGACAAGTCATAAAGCGGGAACCAAGATCAAAACACAAGCATTTGAAGTGGAATAAAAAGAACAGAACATGAATAATAAAAAAAGGAAAACATGACAAAGATAACAATAAATGGAGAAAAAAAATGTTGAAAGGGAGATAATTTGATGAAGTGATGAATACACTAAAAGAAAAAGAAAAAAACAGGACAGCGAAAGGAATGGACAAAAGAATGAAGATGTAAAAAGGAAAGAAAAGGGGGCGGGGAATGAAGGATGAAAGATATAAATAAAAGGGAATGCGACCGATGAGAGAAAAAGAAGAAAAGGGAAAAGTTTAAATGTCTTTCTGAATATGGGCAATTCTATTGATAACTTTCCCCTTGGCTGAAAAGAGGAAGATTTCATTGCGATTCGCCTATAAGATACTGTCAGTCACGCTTAAGGGGACAACTAAAGCCTAGGAGTTGCTTTTAACAGTAGGGGATGTGAAAGGAAGATGGCGAATAGGGGACAAAGGAGCAGCGAGGGCAAGTCGATATCACAACTCAAATATTTTTAAAAAGCAATGAACAAATAGGGCAAACATACAAATGAATTATTAAGATGCTCAGGCAGGGGTTCAAATGACGACTAGCCACTTCGTGGAGATAGAAATGGCGTGATGAAGAGAAAACTCTTTGACAATCCATTTGTACAAACAATAGAATGTGTTTATAGCGTAAAGGTGATACACGCTAATGTAAAAGGTATCAAATTGCTACAGTTACCCCATAGAGAATCTGCATCCTGGAACATAAACTTATCAATAAAAAGGATATTAAATGTACACACTACACACACACACACACACACACACACACAATAGACAAATAGACATACACATACACACACAAGCACACATATTATGTATAGACATATTTATATCCATATTATAATTATATATTCTACAACAATTTATATTTGTTTACTAGATAACATATTTTATAATAGTATAATTATAGTAGTATATATGTATTTATCTGGTCCATTCAGAGATCGAAGGATGAAAAACCCATCAGGCCCTGTATCTTAAACAACTTTTTGACAGTTTGAAGGCCCTCGGCCGACTGTTCAGAATAAAATCATCTAGGCTTTTATCTAAAATCGCGAGAGCACCACACATGGAGTATAATATAAATTAACCAATAACTGAATCTTTCTTAATCGATCTCGATATTACGTTAATTATAAGAAGGCCAGATCAGCGCACACGTTAACTTCAGTTTATTCATCAAATCAAACTGATCGTGTCTATATCCTCGTAGGCTTGTGAGTCATGGACAGTAACAGTCGACTTGCAGAGAAAGATCCAAGCAGTGGAGTTGAGATGCTACACACGACTCCCAGGAATGACATACCTGGACCTCGTCACCAACCAAGAAGAAAAGAAGGCCATGAAGCAAGCCACAGACCACTACTACAAAGACCTGCCCACTACCATCCAGAAAAGGAAGTTGAAATGGTATGGCCATGTAGCAAACACTTATGACCTTTCTATGATGATTCTGCAGGGAATAGTCTAAGGAAGCAACACCAAAACAAAGCGGGCAGACAGAGGACGAAATGGACTGACAACTTCACAGGTCGGACTCCAAAGATATTTGCTGAAATCCAGGCCCTTTCAT
>JAXRKP010000338.1:20000-30000 GCA_037039925.1 Doris montereyensis | reverse complement strand
CTATCTATCCATAACCTAAAACGCAAATTATTTCTTTTAAATCCCATACCAGAGTCGAGACTAGGTAATCAAGAGATGAGTCCCTGGTTTTCATATATATATTCACGGCGTAACGTGGTACTTGTAGTGACACGTCCCTGGTTTCCATCAATCTATCTATCTACGGCGCAACGTGGTACTTGTAGTGACACGTCCCTATATTTTCATATATATATATATATTAATTATCTATCTATCTACCTGTCAACAGTAATGGTCTATCTTTGTGGCTGACAAGTCCCTGTATATTATTAATTTGAATGTCTATCTATCCATAACCTAAAACGGCCCATACTGAGTCGAGACTAGGGTAATCAAGAGATGAGTCCCTGGTTTTCATAGGTACTAACGTAGAAATATCGTTGTTTTCCACGCCATCTTGACTTTCACGGAGTCTGGGTCGACAAGAGGGTCAGAAAATAGTTTGCCCGAATTTGGAATCGAACCTAGAACTTCTGTGTAGCAGACGGACACCTTTGCCAACTGAGCAACCGACGTATCAGCCACGTACAACGTAGAAATAATAAACAATAAACACACCTTTGTCTAGAAGACCACAAAGAAATAACTTTACTGTAAAAAATAATTTCTGTCGAGTTGTTTAACCTCATAGACGCTAATAAACCTTAAAAAAGGTCATAAAAATATGATAGTTATTTCATAATAGGGCCTGGAACAACACCCGATACTTTCTTTCTCTTCTTCACAGTCGCTGTCATCGTCGTCATCATCGTAGAGCAGGAAATAAGACACTCCTCCTTTTGTTATCGCCTTTCATCTCATCCCCTTGGTTTCTCTTCTAAATGGGGAAACTGTTTTTTGTTTCGCCCTGAAAGAGCGGTAGAAACGTAGAAAGGAATTTCATAACCCTATTGAAAACCATTCAACTGTGACACGGAGACAAGAGTATGGGGAGTTTGGGACCCCTCTCCCGCCACCCCGCTACCACCCTCCCCATTCCCTTTTTTTTTGCGACCCTTTAAAATGGAAAGTAGATTGAATCGCCGTAACAATATTTTAAAAAAAGTGAACTTCAAGAAGGTGCAAGCGAGACGGTAAGATGGGAAAATGGAAATGGCTCATTGTCAAACGTTTTACAATTTGACAACTGCCTTCTCTATTCTTATCTGATACGTTCGTGTTAAACATATTATTGCCCTGGGATTGGAGGAAAATATCACCAGTGTCATCATTGCTTTTGAGAACGATGGGAGCCATACTATCGAGTGGATATGAAGGGGGAGGGGGAGGAGACACAAGAGAAGGAAGCGGATGAGGAGGAGGATGAGAGGAGGAGGAGGAGGAGGAGGAGGAGGAGGAGGAGGAGGAGGGGAAGGGGGATTGGAGGAAGAAGAGAGGAAGATGAGGAGGAGGAGGAGGAGGAGAGGGAGGAGGAGGAGGAGGAGGAGGGAGGAGAAGGGGGAATTTTATTGAAAAGAAGAAGAAGAGAGAGAACGCAATGGGGGTAGGCGGGAGAGAGAAAAGAGCTAGGAGAGCTTTTTGAAGAATGTTGCCGCTTCGCAGATGCATTTCCCCTTTCAAAATCTGTGACAATGAGTTCCTGCGGTCTGTAGAATTTTTTATTTCTCGAAAGAGATAATAAAAGCAAGGAAAGACTGAATCGGCAGTATGCGAAATTTGTGTAGTTGCAACCTGAGAATTCTTTACTTCCACCCCTCTTCCTCCCACCCCAACCCCTTTTTAAATATTTTTGTTTACGCTCGTCAATCCATGTTCGTGTATTTAATCCCTTTTTTAGAACAATTGTGATATGATAATGCATCTGATAGAGCACGATTATTAGTCACACAAACAAAGGAACGAAAGAGAGAGAGAGGGAGAGAGAGAGGGAGAGAGAGAGAGAGAGAGAGAGAGAGAGAGAGAGAGAGAGAGAGAGAGAGAGAGAGAGAGAGAGAGAGAGAGAGAGAGAGAGAGAGAGAGAGAGAGAGAGAGAGAGAGAGAGAGAGAGAGAGAGAGAGAGAGAGAGAGAGAGAGAGAGAGAGAGAGAGAGAGAGAGAGAGAGAGAGAGAGAGAGAGAGAGAGAGAGAGAGAGAGAGAGAGAGAGAGAGAGAGAGAGAGAGAGAGAGAGAGAGAGAGAGAGAGAGAGAGAGAGAGAGAGAGAGAGGGAGAGAGAGACGGATACAGAGGCAGAGACAGAGACAGAGACAGAGACAGAGACAGAGACAGAGATAGAGACAAAGACACAGACAGAGACAGAGACAAAGACACAGACAGAGACAGAGACAGAGACCGACTTGATTAGAATTGATTTGATTTACCCATATCCACAACTAAGGTGATCTCCCCCGTCTTTAGTAGGATTTTTAATTTTTCGGTCTGCGCTGTAAACAGCTAAGGGATCTTAACTTAACTTGCACAGAGTGTTGTGATCTGCACACGGAACCTCCTTTTATCGTCCGTCTCCAATGGGACTAGGTGTCGATCCACCTACCTGGACCAGGTGAGTAAATTTTTCAGCCATCGGTGGGGCTCAAACCCAGTACCTTTCTGATGAAAGACTAACACATTGCCTCTGGACTACAGAGTTCTCGAAGACTTAGACAAAGACAGACAGGAAAGCAGGTGTGTGGTATTGGGAACAGGATTTCCATGTTCTCTTCTTGGTAACATTTATTGGCAACATTTGGTATCCATAATATTCGTGTTCTGTACTTGGTAATATTTAGTATGGTTCTCATGTTTCTCTTCTTGGTAACATTTATTGGTGCTCGTGATTTTCATGTTCTCTTCTTGAGAACATTGATTGGTGCTCATGATTTTCATGTTTCTTCTTGATAACATTGATTGGTGCTCGTGATTTTCATGTTCTATTTTGATAACATTGATTGGTGCCCATGATTTCGTGTTATCCTTGGTAATATTAAGTACCCATGAATTCCATGTTGTATCCTTGGTAATATTTGGTACTCATGACTTTCATGTTCTATTCTTCATATTATTTATTGATGACCATGATTTTCATGTTCTATTCTTGATGTTATTTATTGATGATCATGATTTTCATGTTCTATTCTTGATGTTATTTATTGATAATCATGATTTTTATTGTTCTATTCTTGATGTTATTTATTGATGATCATGATTTTCATGTTCTATTCTATTCTTGATGTTATTTATTGATGACCATGATTTTATTGTTATTGATGACTATTTTATTGTTCTTTTTGGTAAATTTAGTGCCCATGATTTTCATAGAATAACATGAAGATAGCAAACACCTTCATTCCTCATAAAGATATCCACAAATATACAAGAATAAATGAAGACAGTGTGAAAAGTCAATGATAAACTACATAATAGTTAGCAGCCGCGTTTTGCACAGTACATTGGATACAAGAGTAAAGAGAGGAGTAGAAATGTTTAGTGATCATCACCTAGTGATTGCCAAAAAATGAGATTACTGACTGAAGTTTAAACCAAAAAAACAAAAGGAAAGAGAAGAAAGCTACTGGACTCAAGATAGAGGAACTAAATATACCAATACTAAAACAGATATTTCATGCTCTCTTCCTGGTAACATTTAGTCGCCAGGATTTTCATGTTCTCATCTTGTTAACATTTAGTGCCCACGATTTTAATGGTAAATTTAGTGGTCATGATTTTCATGTTCTCTTCTTGTTAACATTTAGTGGCCACGATTTTCATGCTCTCTTCCTGGTAACATTTAGTCGCCAGAATTTTCATGTTCTCATCTTGTTAACATTTAGTGCCCACGATTTTAATTGTAAATTTAGTGGTCATGATTTTCATGTTCTCTTCTTGGTAACATTTAGTGGCCACGATTTTTATGCTCTCTTTTTGGTAACATTTAGTGGCCACGATTTTTATGTTCTCTTCTTCGTAACATTTAGTGCCAATGATTTTCAGGTTCTTTTAAGGTAACATTTAGTGCTCAATATCTTCATGTTCTCTTCTTGGTAACATTTAGTGCCCGTGATTTTCATGTTCTATTCTTGGTAACATTTAGTGCCCGTGATTTTGCCTCTTCTCTTCTTGGTAACATTTAGTGCCCGTGATTTTCCTCTTCTCTTCTTGGTAACATTTAGTGCCCGTGATTTTCCTCTTTTCTTCTTGGTAACATTTAGTGCCCGTGATTTTCCTCTTCTTCTTCTTGATAGCATTTGATGCCCGTGATTTTCCTGTTCTCTTCTTGGTAACATTTAGTGCCCGTGATTTTCCTCTTTTCTTCTTGGTAACATTTAGTGGCCATGATTTTCATGTTTTATGTTTAGTAACATTTAATGCCCATGACTTTCATGTTGTTTTCTTGGTAGCATTTAGTGGCTGTAATTTTCAGGTTCTTTTCTGGGAATTATTTAGTGGCCATAATCTTCATGTTCTATCCTTGATAATATTTAGTGGCCATTATTTTCATGTTATTTCCTTGGTAACATTTAATGGCCATGATTTTCATGTTCTATCCTTGGTAACATTCAGTGGCCATGATTTTCATTTTCTCTACTTGGGTCATTTGGTGGCAATGATTTTTATTTTCCATCCTTGGTAATTTTTAGTGGTCATGATTTTCGTGTTCTCATCTTGGCAACATTTAGTGGCAATTGTTTTCTGTTTTCATGTTGTCTTCTTGGAAACATTTAGTGACCATGATTTTCATTTCCTATCCCCGATAACATTTAGTTTCATGTTCTATCCTTGGTAGCATTTATTTCCCCTTTTTTTCTTGTTCTATTGTTGGTAACACGATTTTCATGTTTTAGCTACAAGCTTTGCGTTATCTAACAATGTTTGGTACAGTGGTGTCGACCTGAGGATCCGTCGCTTGAGAATTCAGTCCGTCCAAGAACTCGCTATTTTCGTGCAACGAATTGTTTCTTATATAAAACTACTTCCTTAAGACCCCGCTAGTACAGCCCGATCCGTCTTAGAACCCGGTCTGATCATGAGCTGGGAATCATGAAAAAGAATCCATACTCAAGTTAATTTTAATAATTGCCGATAACATGTGATACAATAACATGTGATACAATAACATGTGATACAATAACATGTGATACAGTAACATGTGATACAATAACATGTGATACAATAACATGTGATACAATAACATGTGATACAATAACATGGGATACAGTAACATGTGATACAATAACATGTGATACAATAACATGTGATACAATAACATGTGATACAATAACATGGGATACAGTAACATGTGATACAATAACATGTGATACAATAACATGTGATACAATAACATGTGATACAATAACATATGATACAATAACATATGATACAATAACATGTGATACAATAACATATGATACAATAACATGTGATACAATAACATGTGATACAATAACATGTGATACAATAACATGTGATACAATAACATATGATAAATAACATGTGATACAATAACATGTGATACAATAACATGTGATACAATAACATGTGATACAATAACATAACATGTGATACAATAACATGTTATACAATAACATGATACAATAACATGTGATACAATAACATATGATACAATAACATGTGATACAATAACATGTGATACAATAACATATGATACAATAACATATGATACAATAACATGTGATACAATAACATGTAGATACAATAACATGTGATATACAAGATACAATAACATGTGATACAATAACATGTGATACAATAACATGTTATACAATAACATGTGATACAATAACATGTGATACAATAACATGTGATACAATAACATTAACATGTGATACAATAGTCTTAGCCAAATGATACGCCGCCAAATTGCACGATTCGACACAATACACGGGGTTTTTCCATGCAACCGAATTTTACAACGCTATTGACCCCCTCAAAATGCAACCGAGTTTTACAACGCTATTGACCCCCTCAAAATGCAACCGAATTTTACAACGCTATTGACCCCCTCAAAATGCAACCGAATTTTACAACGCTATTGACCCCCTCAAAATGCAACCGAATTTTACAACGCTATTGACCCCCTCAAAATGCAACCGAATTTTACAACGATATTGACCCCCTCAAAATGCAACCGAGTTTTACAACGATATTGACCCCCTCAAAATGCAACCGAGTTTTACAACGATATTGACCCCCTCAAAATGCAACCGAGAATTTTACAACGCTATTGATTGACCCTCAAAATGCAACCGAGTTTTACAACGGTATTGATTGACCTTTTACAAAATGCAAAATGCAAGTTTTACAACGCTATTGATTGACCCCTTTTAAAATCGAACCGAGTTTTACAACGTTATTGACCCCCTCAAAATGCAACCGAGTTTTACAACGTTATTGACCCCTTGACCCAACCTATTGACAAATGCAATCGAGTTTTACAACGCTATTGACCCCCTCAAAATGCAACCGAGTTTTACAACGCTATTGACCCCCCAAATGCAAAACCGAGTTTTACAACGCTATTGACCCCCCAAAATGCAACCGAATTTTACAACGTTATTTACCCCCAAAATGCAACCGAGTTTTACAACGCTATTGACCCCTCAAAATGCAACCGAGTTTTACAACGTTATTTACCCCTCAAAATGCAACCGAATTTTACAACGTTATTGACCCCCTCAAAATGCAACCGAGTTTTACAACGCTATTGACCCCCTCAAAATGCAACCGAGTTTTACAACGATATTGACCCCCAAAATGCAACCGAGTTTTACAAACGTTATTGACCCTCAAAATGCAACCGAGTTTTACAACGATATTGACCCCCTTGCAACCGAGTTTTACAACGATATTGACCCTTTACTCGTTATTGACCTAAAATGCAACCGAGTTTTACAACGATATTGACCCCCTCAAAATGCAACCGAGTTTTACAACGATATTTACCCCCTCAAAATGCAACCTGAGTTTTACAACGATATTGACCCCCTCAAAATGCAACCGAGTTTTACAACGCTATTGACCTCAAAATGCAACCGAGTTTTACAACGCTATTTACCCCCTCAAAATGCAACCGAGTTTTACAACGCTATTTACCCCCTCAAAATGCAACCGAATTTTACAACGCTATTGACCCTCAAAATGCAAACTGAATTTTACAACGCCCCTCAAAATGCAACCGAATTTTACAACGCTATTTACCCCCTCAAAATGCAACCGAATTTTACAACGCTATTTACCCCTCAAAATGCAACCGAATTTTACAACGCTATTTACCCCCTCATAATGCAACCGAATTTTTACAACGCTATTTACCCCTCAAATGCAACCGAATTTTACAACGCTATTTACCCCCTCATAATGCAACCGAATTTTACAACGCTATTTACCCCCTCAAAATGCAACCGAATTTTACAACGCTATTTACCCCCTCAAAATGCAACTTTTACAACGCTATTTACCCCCACAAAATGCAACCGAATTTACAACGCTATTTACCCCTCAAAATGCAAACTGAATTTAAACGCTATTTACCCCTCAAAATGCAACCGAATTTTACAACGCTATTTACCCCCTCAAAATGCAACCGAATTTTACAACGCTATTTACCCCCTCAAAATGCAACCGAATTTTACAACGCAACCAAATTTTACAACGCTATTTACCCCCTCAAAATGCAACCGAGTTTTACAACGCTATTTACCCCCTCAAAATGCAACCAAATTTTACAACGCTATTTACCCCCTCAAAATGCAACCGAGTTTTACAACGCTATTTACCCCTCATAATGCAACCGAATTTTACAACGCTATTTACCCCCTCAAAATGCAACCGAGTTTTACAACGCTATTTACCCCCTCTAAATGCAACCGAATTTTACAACGCTATTTACCCCTCAAAATGCAACCGAATTTTACAACGCTATTTACCCCCTCAAAATGCAACCGAATTTTACAACGCTATTTACCCCCTCAAAATGCAAAATTTACCCCCTCAAAATGCAACCGAATTTTACAACGCTATTTACCCCTCAAAATGCAACCGAATTTTACAACGCTATTTACCCCCTCATAATGCAACCGAATTTTACAACGCTATTTACCCCCAACCGAATCATAATGCAACCGAATTTTACAACGCTATTTACCCCCTCAAAATGCAACAACGTTTGGTTCGACTCCGCCAAAAAGTGCCACAGGTTTCTATAAGTCCGTCTTAAATTTGTTGCAGTTTTGAAAACATCTACTGGATACCCTCTCCTTGCCTCGTCCCAGGAACATAAACTGCCATGCACGTGTGTCTGTGTATGTGTGTGTGTGTGTGTGTATGTGTGTGTGTTGCATGTAGATCTACGTTACCCATGTTTACATATAGGCCTACACACGGAAAGGCTGTGTTCACCCTTTCCCTGCCCGACTCGATGGACCTGCCAGACAGACAGTCCAATCGTTGACGACGGTGAGAAGTCTGGAAAGAAAGCCACGGACGACGTTCGCTGTATCAAGACACGCGTGTTAACCAACAAACATCTTTCCTACTTGCCAAATGTCTGCACCCTTCCTTCCGTCCCTTGTTTTAGTCTTTGATGAGAGAAGAATGTAATACATCTATGAAAAGAGGTTACGCCTATTGGGTCTTGTCCTCAAACCAACGAACAGCAAGCAAAACCCAAACTGTAACAAATAAATCGCATTAAATTTAAAAAAAAACAGGAGGAAAAAAAGAGGAGTGCGTTTCCAAACAAAATTGGCAATGCAACGTCGTTTGTGGCTTTTAACTGCGTCAAAATGCACCTTCGCCAAAGTGCACTACGTCAAAATGCACCTTCGCCAAAATTCTCTACGTCAAAATGCACCTTCGCCAAAATGCACTACGTCAAAATGCACCTTCACCAAAATGCACTACGTCAAAATGCACCTTCGCCAAAATGCACTACGTCAAAATGCACCTTCACCAAAAAGCACTACGTCAAAATGCACCTTCGCCAAAATGCACTACGTCAAAATGCACCTTCACCAAAATGCACTACGTCAAAATGCACCTTCACCAAAATGCACTACGTCAAAATACACCTTCACCAAAATGCACTACGTCAAAATGCACCTTCGCTGCAGTACGTCAAAATGTCAAAATGTACTACGTCAAAATGCACTACGTCAAAATGCACCTTCGCCAAAATGCACCTTCGTCAAAATGCACCGTCGCCAAAATGCACGATGTTTTTGTCAACCGCGGACCGTGCATTTTGGCGGAGACTACTGTAGTTGCAAGTAAATCATAGAAACCCTGCATGTGATGTCTATTAATGCAATGGCTCAAACCTTTGGTCCCTAGGTGTAGACACTAGATCTAGTAGGTGTTATAAACACGTCACACCAGTGTTCCAGACGCTGACTGACAGACACGAAGAACGCTGGCCACCCGCCCTGTTCACCTTTCTTTGGCCTATCTGACACGACAGGGGATCAAAGATTGCATAACAGTCACGTGCTAAGATGTGTGTGAAAGCAAGGCAGTCACGTGGCTCGCATTGCAACATCAAAGACATATGACTGGCAGGGTAAGGACACTCTTCTTATTGTTCTGTGTTTTTTCAGACCGTCTTGCATTTGTGATCAACATTTCTCTTTTCTGATTTGCTAATAGAGGAATGGTCCTCACATAGTATTTTCAACATTTCTCTTTTCTGATTTGCTAATAGAGGAATGACCACTCACATAGTATTTTCAACATGTAATAGAGGAATGGTCCTCACATAGTATTTTCAACATGTTCTTTTCTGATTTGCTAATAGAGGAATGGTCACTCACATAGTATTTTCAACATGTCTCTTTTCTGACTTGCTAATAGAGGAATGACCACTCATAGTATTTTCAACATTTTTCTCTTTTCTGATTTGCTAATAGAGGAATGGTCCTCATAGTATTTTCAACATGTCTCTTTTCTGATTTGCTAATAGAGGAAATGGCCTCACATAGTATTTTCAACATGTCTCTTTTCTGATTTGTAATTTTGGCCACTCACATAGTATTTTCAACATGTCTCTTTT
>JAXRKP010000338.1:10000-15000 GCA_037039925.1 Doris montereyensis | reverse complement strand
TAGTCCTCTTTACACCAGGTTGAAGCTTTGAAGGCAGCTAATTGAAGGTGACACGGTTCTGGCAAGTATTCAACTCTCCACAAACTTTCCAGTAATTTCTTCAATTCTATTCATTTCCTCTGCATCGCCAGCCTATAACTAGGATACTGTCTTGTCTTCCAGTTTTGTGATTACTTTGTGAAATGACAACCAAAAATAAGAAAGAAAAAAATAATGTTCAGGCAGCCTGTCCTTCTTGCATAAAGGACAAAAACGAAGTCGCGAAAACAGTCACTGTAGCTCGTCTTTATAATTCCGTCTTGTCAGCTTTCTTTTTTTTATCAACGTTTTCCCTCCCATCGTTCCTTTCATCGTTTTTCTTCTTCGTTTTTTCTTTTCTTTTGTCATTCCGTTTATATTATTAAGAGTACGAGTGATTCCACTGGAATGCTTCTCAAACTATGCGTTGTTTAGCTTTGTTGCTTTCACCTACCCCCTCCCGCACTCTACTCATCCCTATTCTCTTTCGTATTTGGTGTTATTTCTGTTGTCTTTTTTACTTTGCTTTGCCTTTTTTACAGTGTACTTCTTTTTTATATAGATAGATAGATAGATAGATAGATAGATAGATAGATAGATAGATAGATAGATATAATATATAGATGGACATATATATATATATATATATATATATATATATATATATATAAAAACAGATAGATACATAGATAGATAGACAAAGGCATGGATATATATATATATATATATATATATATATATATATATATATATATATATATATATATATATATATATAGGGAGAGAGAAGAGAGAGTGAGAGAGAGAAAGAGAGAGAGAGACAGAGAGAGAAAGAGAGAGAGAGAGAGAGAGAGAGAGAGAGAGAGAGAGAAGGAGAGAAGAGAGAGAGAGAGAAGAGAGAGAGAGAAGAGAGAAAGAGAGAGGGAGGGAGAGAGAGAGGGAGGGAGAGAGAGAGAGAGGGAGGGAGGGAGGAGGGAGGGAGAGAGAGAAAGAGAGAGAGAAAGAGAGAGAGAAAGAGAGAGAGAGAGAGAGGGAGGGAGGGAGAGAGAGGGAGAGGGAGGAGGAGGCAGAGAGAGAGAGAGAGAGAGAGAGAGAGAGAGAGAGAGAGAGAGAGAGAGAGAGGGAGAGAGGAGAGAGATAGCAATACAACCATAGAGAGATTGTACTCTGGATATAACAATAATTGATATAATGTTCTGAAAGAGAAGTGTATGATCCTTAAAAATGTTTTAATCTATTCAAAAGAAATTATGGATCCCTAGGGAGATAGGTTTAGATCCATTCAAAAGGAGGGATGATCCTTAGAGAAATGTTTTTAATCCATTCAAAAAGAAAGAGAGATCCTTAAAAGGAATGTTTAATCCATTCAAAAGGGAGACCACTGTGATCTACTTTCAGGGATCTATCTTGCCTGGTAATACAGAGAGAAAATGCATATGTAGCGATGGAAAGTCAGACTCGAGAAGGGTCATTGGTGAGGATTTTTAAGAGAGAGTTTGAAGAGTTTAGATTAATGTTTGATTCAATTTCTAAGACGTGGGTTCAATTATCTGGGAAAGATTCACTGCTATGGTCGCTTGGTTCGAGTGCTAGGTTTCATGTGTTCAGAATTCTTAATTTTTTAGAGTTGTGTCCTCGTGAAGACTTTTGAACTAGGGAGCAGGGTGGGAGGCAAATTAAGGGAGTTATTGGTTTCATCAATTACGGCCCGTGGAAGAAAGAAGTATTCAATTTTTTACAAAATAAACAAATTTCTCAAACCAAGAAACGTTAACACATTCCTATTATTTCTTTTAAAAGATATGAATTTTCCATCAGTAAGGCAACTTTCTCATATTCATATACTTCGTAGAAATGGATTTTTATCATGTGCATGTAACTACTGTTTAGCCGACCACACTACCGATACATTTTAACTCTCAGGCTGAGGGATTAAAGTCTATCGTGTATCTCCCGACTAATATTCGTTCAGTGTCATTGAATTGGATTTCCCTCCTTCCCCATGAACCTCTAGACCTCAAGGCAACATTGCTTCATTCATGGAACTTTCAATGCCATAAAATCAATATTGAAACCCAAAACATCAAAATTGGATATCAATACAAAGGACAACCAGACAAAAATATGAACGGCAGACAATTTCAAACCCAACATCGTATTACTCGCGTCTGCACCCATCACCTCGCCATAAGAAATAAATTTCGCAGTACGAGCCACGCTACCAAGCGAGCGTATTTGAGTTCGTTTTCTTCTTTCAATAGCTAACCAACTCAATTCTTGCGTAATAGCAGCAGTCAAAGCACAAACATTTATAATAAGCTCACCAACTCCAATTCTAGCGTAATAGCTATCACGCAAGCCGATGATTCTTTGGTCTCATAATGTGATGAAGGATGAAAAGATTTACTGTCAGTTTAAAAAATTTAAATATAAACTGACCAATTCAATTGTAAAATTGTCCAAGATTGATGATGTTAAAGATAAAAAATAAAGATAGACTTATATTCTTGTGTAATGCAGGCTACCGACTGCAAATCATTTACAATAGGCCATTTCACTCAATTGTAGTGTAATCTGTCCAGTGCAAACATTGCAATAACTGACCAAAGTCTGTTATTCTTTTCGTAATACTGTCAGACAAATCTTTATCTACCTATAGCAACTCAATTCTTGAGGTAATACTGTCAGTAAAAACATTTTCTAATAAACGTGAAAAAATCCCCACCTGTGCCAGCCGTGTGTAATACTCGTGATTACCAGCTCACAACAATAGGATTCAACTAATAATAACCATCTTAATTCTTGAATATTCACTGGCAGCGCAAACATTTATAATAAAATCTGACCAAGTGTTCAGAAACAATATTATACAAAGTTCTTTTAAATGTCGCAAAATAAAACACATGGAACGGACAGTCCCAAACAAGTTCATTCAACATTTCTGTGGATTCTAAGTTGATTGACTTGTGATTAATATATATTATTATATTTTTTAGTAATTATTTTACTTTATGAGTTTAACTATTCGCTAATTGATTGGCAGTAATTTGTATTCTGGAAAATTTACTTTTTGCTTTGTTTTCATGCTGCTTGTATTGTACTGAGTGCATTGTACTGTCATTGTTTGTATTGTATTGTATTGTATGTATGTTTGAATCAGCCTGATCTGGATTTGTATTTGTATTTAAATGAATCTTATTGGAATTGAACATTGTATTCATTATATTATGAACTATTTCATTTCTGGTTATGTATTATTCTAAATGTAGCTTTAATTGCAATTGTATTGTATTGTATTGTTTGTTTGGCCATTGTATTGACAAAGGGGGAGCATTTCTTTTATACAGAACGGCATTATACAGATGGCATTATATTGCAACATCGTTTATTGATTTGTATGATATTATATTGTTGTATTGTATTATATTGTTTGTCGCATATTATCCTTTGTATTTTATTGTATTGTATTGTGACAGCTTTGTGTTTCATTGAATTTATCGTTGGGTTGCTTTGTATCATGTATGATTACGGTATTGTATTACATTGAGCATTTCAGTTGTGACAGTTGCATTGTATTGTAAGATTATATTGATTGCATTGCCGATTATTCTGTGCCAAATTGAGCTATTGATCATTGAATAGTATTGATTGTATTGATTCTATTGTATTATATAATTGTATTGATTGATTGGATTCTATTGGATAGACTTGTATTGTATTGAATTGTAAAAGGCATAAACGATTGAGATTTTATTCAATTATACAAAATTGTCCATGAGATTGATGATTGTTAAAGATAAAAACATAAATTAGATTTATAGTAGCGTATCCCCGGCTTGTAGTGCAGGCTCACCGACTGTATGGGTGGTTTATAGTGAGCAGGGTGGTTTCATGCAAGGTGGTTAGTAGTCAAATGGGGAGTTAGTAGATGAAATGGGTGGTTAGTAGTGAAATGGGTGCATTGTAGTACATAAAACTACAGACATGGACTTGTCACCACCATGGATGGTACTCATTCACACATGAGTTTGGTGAGGAAATTAGAAAAAGTACATTTTCTAAGAATACAACGTTGGGAAAAATGGTGGTTTGTGACCTGTGGTTTCGTGTAATGGGTCGAACCAGTGTCGTCGTGGTTTGTACACTATATTTTGTAAAAATTGGATTGGTTTTATTTATTATTTTTTTCAGTATTCATTAACGTTTTGTAGATGTCTAAAATTTAGTAATGGGTGGTTTGTACTAAGGGTTCAGAAACGATGGTTTGTAGTGACATAAGTGGCTGTTTCAAATGTCGTTTGTAGTGAAAACACATTGAAGTGACATGCGAACTTTGATTGAAATGGATTTGTAGTGAAATTTCTGTGGATGAGATGGGTTGATTGACTGAAATAAATTTGTTAGAAATATTTGTTTAGTAATTATGGGTTTTTAGTAATGTTTAACTATTCGCAAATGGGTGATTCTAGTTTTTGTAAATTCTGGAAAATGGATGATTTACTTTGCTTTGATGAAATTGTTTTGTGCTGCATTGTATTAGGTACTGTCTTGTTTGTATTGTATTGTATTGTATTGTATTGTATTGTATTGTATTGAATTGTATTGTATTGTATTGTATTGGGTTGTATTGTATTGTATTGTATTGTATTGTATTGTATTGTATTGTATGTATTGTATTGTATTGTATTATATTGTATTGTATTGTATTCTATTGTATTATATATTGAATTGTATTGTATTGTATTGTATTGTATTGTATTGTATTGAATTGTATTGTATTGTATTGAATTATATTGTATTGTATTATATTATATGTATTATATTGAATTGTATTGTATTTTATTGATTTGTATTGATATTATATTGAATTGTATTGTATTATATTGTATTATATTGTATTGTATTGTATTGAAATGTATTTTATTGTAATGTATTGTATTGTATTGTATTGTATTATATTGAATCGTTCGTATTGTATTGTA